>PVJA010033775.1:0-23051 GCA_004027025.1 Myocastor coypus | reverse complement strand
ACTTAAGGGCATAACACAGCTGAATGTGTTATGGATTAAACAACGAAGTGACTGGAAGCAGACAAAGCAGAAAACATCAATACCAAAACCATACACTTATGTACACAGGATGAATCAGATAGTGGTCTCAAGAACCTTCAAAAGGTTCAGCATATTGATTATAGCGCAATGTAACGCTAAAATTATGTTTGGAATACATGTCACTCTTGTCTTTTTGATATGTACTGCTCCTGGTGTAAACTCAGTTACTCTCATTCTCTGAAGAGTAGTACTTGAAAATAAGAGACTGGGCCAAAAACCATAAAAAGAAAAAAAAGAATTTTGTGAAATCAAAGCCAATGCTATACAATATTCTAACAAACATTTTAGATGGACCAAAATGACCCAAATTCAACAAATGAGAACAGAAAGATCCCTCCAAGTAGAGTAACTAACTAAACACAGGAGGAAAAAGTGGTAAACAGTAGTGAATAAAAGTCATGTCAACCATAAGTCAATACATTTCAATTATAACCATCAATGTAAATGGACTCAATTTCCAATTAAAAGAATAAGACTTGCAGAGTGGATAAGGAAACAGAGCCCAACAATATGCTGTATACAAGAAACATACTTAACTCATAAAGAAAGTCACAGGCTTAAAGTTAAAGGTTGGAAAGCAATACTGCATGCTCCAGCACTTCAAAAAAAAAAAAGAAAAAGCAGGGGTAGCAATCCTGTTTGCAGACAGTCTAAACTTCAAACCAAGATTGATCAAATAAAATAAAGAACGCCACTACATACTGGTTAGGGGAAAAATTCATGAAAAAGACGTAACACTCATAAATATGTATGCACCCAACATGGGAGCAGCAAGCTATATAAAGCAAACATTCATAGACATGAAAAGTCTCATACCCAATACCACAATCTTAGCAGGAGACCTCAACACTCCCTTATCCAAAAAAGGTAGGTCAAGCAGATAAAAAACTAGCAAAGAAGTAGCAGAACTGAATCAGAACTTGGAACAACTGGACTTAGTGGACATAAACAGTGTTCCACCCAACCACTTCAAAATACACATTCTTTTCAGCTACACATGGAACATTTTCTAAAATAGATCACATATTAACCCACAGATATGCTTAAGTAGATGCAAGAAAACAGAAATTATCCCATGCATATTATCTGACCACAGTGCAATCAAATTGGAAATAAATGACGAAAGAAACCTTAGGAATTCCAGGACTACATGGAAATTAAACAGCATTCTTCACAACAACCAGTGGGTTACAGATGAAATGAAACAGTATCTACAATTTAATGATAATTCAAACAACCTACTGGAATTTGTGGGATGCAATGAAAGCAGTTCTCAGAGGGAAATTCATAGCTCTGAACTCACACATTAAGAAAATAGAACCAGAAAAAATAAACAATGTTACACAACACTCAGATCGGCTAGAAACAGAAGAACAAACGAAATCCAAAGCCCAAAGGTGGGAGGAAATTATAAAGGTTAGACCAGAAATCAATTCAATTGAGACAAAGAAAACAATACAAAGAATTAATGAATCCAAAAGCTGGTTCTTTGAAAGATTAAGTACGATTCATAAGCCCCTATCTAACCTCATCAAAAAGAGACTCAAATTCAAGCAATAAGGAATGAAAATGGTGAAATTACTACAGACCCAGCAGAGATACAGAGGACCAAAACAGCTACCTTGAGAATCTCTACTCTCATAGGATTGAAGTCACAGATGAAATGGACAGATTATTAGAAAAGTACAAATTACCAAAACTGAATCAAGAAGACATTAGAACTCTCAATAACCAGTGAAATACAAAATGTAATAAAAAGCCTACCGACAAGGAAAAGTCCGGGACCTGATGGATTCACCTCTGAATACTACAAGAAATTTAAAGAAGACATAACCCCAATTCTCCTCAAACTCTTCAATGAAATTGAAAAAGAAGCAATACTTTCAAAATCATTCCTAGAGAAAAGTATTACACTGATAGGAAAACCAGAAAGAGATGTAACTAAAAAAGAAAGCTACAGACCAATTTCTCTCATGAGCATAGATTTAAAAGTTCTCAATAAAATCCTAGGCACTAGAATAAAACAAATCATCAAGAAGATTATACACCAGGACCAGGTAGGATTCATTCCAGGGATGCAAGAATGGTTCAATATACGCAAATCTATAAATGCAATACATTATATCAACAGAACCAAGACCAAAAATCACGTGATCATTTCAATTGATGCTGAAAAGGCCTTTGACAAATTCCAAAACTCATTCATGTTCAAAGTCCTTCAGAAAATTGGAATAGAGGGCCTCTACCTCAGTCTGATAAAAGCCATCTACAAAAATCCAACAGCTAGCCTAAATCTAAATGGGGGAAAATCTGAAGTCTTTTACACTCAAATCTGGTACAAGACAAGGATGCCCCCTATTGCCACTTCTATTCAGTATAATTCTGGAGTCATTAGCTATAACAATTAGAAAAGAAAGAGGAATAAAAGGAATAAGAATGGGTAAAGAAGAAGTAAAACTTTCACTATTTGCCCATGACATGATAGTCTACTTAGAAGAGCCAAAGAACCCCACCAAAAAGCTACTGGAATTAATACACACATTCAGTAGCATAGCAGGTTACAAAGTCAACACACAGAAGTCAATAACACTCCTCTACACAGATGACAAACACACTCAGAAACCAATTAGAGAAACAGTACCTTTTATGATAGCACCAAAGAAAATGAAATACTTAGGAATCAAGCTAACTAAGGAAGTAAAAGACCTTTTCAATCAAAACTATAGTACTTGAAAAAAGAGATCTTAGAAGATCTCAGAAAATGGAAACATATTCCCTGCTCCTGGATAAGAAGAACCAACACTGTGAAGATTACCATACTCCTTCAATTGTTGTACAGATTTAATGTAATTCCTATCCAAATACCATTGATATACCTCACAGAACTGGAGAAGTCATTCCTAAAACTTATTTGGAACTAAAAAAGACCCAAAATTGCAAAGACCATACTGGGCAACAAAGATATGACAGGAGGCATTACAATTTCTGACCTAAAGTTATACTACAAAGCTACAGTAATAAAATAATCATGGTATTGGCAAAAGAATAGACCTGAGGATCAATTTAATAAATTAGAAGATGCACAAGCCAATACAAACACACTCATCCACCTTATTTTTGACAAACGGGCCAAACACGTTTAGTGGAAGAAAGATAGCCTCTTTAACAAATGGTGCGGGAAATATTGGTTCTCTAACATGCTGAAAACTAAAACTTGACCCTAGTCTATCACCATGCACGAAAATAAAGTCGAAATGCATTTTAAAGATCTAAGTATTAAAAGTGAAACAGTAAATCTCCGGGAAGAGAAAGTGGGAGGAAATCTTGAAGACATCGGAGTAGGCAAAATGTTCATGGACAGACATCAAATTGCACGTTTAACACTTGAAAGCATCAACAAATGGGGACCTCCTCTGGCTAAGAAGTTTCTGCACGTCAAAGGAAATCACCAACAGAGTGAAAAGACGACCCACAAATTTCGAAAATATTTTAACTAATAAGTATTCAGACAAAGGTCTTCTATCTAGAATCTACAAAGAACTAAAAACCATTAGGGTTCCAAAATTCAAAGACCCAATCCAGAAATGGGCATCTGAGATGAACACACACTTCTCAGAGAAAGACATGCAGCAAGCCTACAAGTACATGAACAAATGCTCCATATCGCTAGCCATTCATGAATTGCAAATCAAAACAACACTTAGATTAGATAACATCTAACACCAGAAAGAATGGCTATCATAAAGAAATCAACCATGGTAGCCAGGTTTGGTGGCACACGCCTGTGATCCCAGCACTTGGGAGGCTGAGGCAGGAGGATCGGTGCGTGTTAGAGTCCAGACTGGGCTACAAAAGTGAGCACAAGGACAGCCTGAACTGCAGAGTGAGACCCTGTCTCACAAACACTGAAAAAAAAAAAAAGAAATCAAACAGCAACAAATGATGGAGAGGCTGTGGGGGAAAAAGGAACACTTCTCCACTGCTGGTGGGAATGCAGGTTGGTGCAACCATTATGGAAACAGTGTGGAGGATCCTTAGAAAACTAGAATTGGAAGTTCCATTCAATCCAGCTATCCCCCTACTGGGAATTTTCCCAGAAGAACTGAAAACATCACACCATAGCGATATCTGTGTACCTATGTTTATAGCAGCCCAATTTGTAATAGCCAAATCTTGGAAACAACCAAAATGCCCATCATCTGAGGAATGGTTAAGAAAATGTGGTATTTTTATATAATGGAATATTACTCATCCATAAAGAATGATAAGTTTAAAGACTTCATATATAAATGGATGTATATTGAACATATACTCATTAGTGAAATAAACCAGACATATATGTGTAACTATCGTATAGTCTCTCTAATATAAGAACTTTAAAGTAGAAAATAAGAACTTAAGGGCATAAGACAGCTGAGTGTGTTATGGATTAAACAACGAAGTGACTGGAAGCAGATAAAGGAAAAAACATATCAAGAGCAAAACGGTGCATTTATGTACACAGAATGAATCAGATATTGGTCTGAAGAACCTTCAAAAGGTTCATCATATCGATCATAGCACCATGTCACACTAAAACTATGCTTGGAATGCATGCCACTCTTGTCTTTTTGATGTGTACTATTCCCGGTGTACACTCACTTACTGTCATTCTCTCTCTCAAGAGTAGTACTTGAAATTAAGAGACTGGGCCAAATACCATATTCTTGACAGGCAACAATTTTGTATTTCCTTGACTTTCCAAATGTCTGTGTAAAAATTGTGTAACTGATTATATGACACTGTATGGAACGTTATTACAACATGAATGATGGTCAGAAAATATCAATTCCAAGCTAAGTCAAAGATATTTGATACTCAGAAAGCCAGTGATGATAAGCTCAAGTACCTATGTTATAGAGTACTAGTATCACAAAGCTTTTCTGCTGGAGGGTTAAGAATGTAAGTTAACACACCAAAAACTGGAGAAAAAGAAGGGCTATGAGGATAACCAATATTTTGGACCTAGCCCTTCAAGGGCAATAAGGACTCAGGATATAAGAGAACCTGTGTTGTAATATCCTATAACTTAGAGGTGTCCCAAATTTCCTGGTCAAGGAGATTATGGGACCTCAGAGGAAAGTGATGAATGAACTGTGGTGCGTCTAAGGAGAGTCACCCAGAGAAAAACATTCTCTCAGGCTTTCACAGAAAGCAAAATGGCCAATCAATGGCCGTGACTTGTCCCAAAGGCTGACACTAACAACAGTTCTACAAAGTACTGCATATGGTCCCAAACTTAAACCTGAGGGGATTTGGCCCTGGAAGATACAAAAAAAAAAAAAAATGAATGTTTTGTTATACAGGTCTTGCTTCATCTTGCTCTTAACCACCCAGCAGGAAAAAGAAATGCTTAATTACAATGCATGAAACAGAGCTAGATTGGTGAGACGATCTTTAGGAGGCTTAGATTCAATAGCCTCCAACATCACAAGCTTCACTACTGGCCCACTGCAATTGCAGAACATTTGACTGTATATGCACGTGCTTCCTCTTAGTCCAAACAGAAGTATATTCTTTTCCTTTTTTTTTTTTCTAAGCAACATCAATAGGGAGGTGGGTCATGCCCACATACTGTACTCTGTAGAACTATTGTGAGAACAACATGCAATATGTCAACTTTAAGAAAAAGAAAGGGGAAAAGAAAAAAAAGAGTAATGTTGATTGAAAAAAACGATGACCATGTGGATTTTGGATTTCACTTTATTGGCATAGTGTATTGCATTTATAAATTTGTGTACATTAAGCTATCCTTGCACACCTGGGATTAATCAACCTGGTCATGTTGTATAATCTTCTTGATGATTTGCTACATTGTGTTTGCTAGGATTTTCTTGAGGGTTTTTGCATCTATGTTCATCAGAGAGATTGCTTGTAGTTCACTTTTTCAGTTGTATCTATCTCTGGTTTTGGTCTCAGTAAAATATTTGCTTCCAGGAATGATTTTGGAGGGATTATTTCCTTTAAAATTTCATTGAGTACTTTGAAAAATATTGCGATTGTATCTTCTGTCATCTTGTGTAGAACTGTGGCATTGGTCCAGTGGGACACAGATCTTTCTTTGTCAGAATACTTTGTATTATACTTTCAATTTTCTTGGCTGGTACTGCTTTTTAAGAGTTCTCATGGTTTCCTGACTTAGGTTTGATAACTTGTACATTTATTTCTAGGAATATGTCCATATCTTCTGTGTCTTAAATTCTGTGAGAAGAAAGATGCTCAAAGTAGCTATTTATCATACTCTGAATTTCCACAGTGTTTGTGGCAATTTCGCTATTTTAATGCCTTATTACCTGAATATGAGTTTTTTTCTTTTTTCTTTTTTCATGAGGTTAGGTAGGGGCTTATCAATTCTATTTAATCTTTCAAATAACCAGCTTTTGATTTGCTAATTGATTGTATTATTTTCTTCACCTCTACTGCACTAATTTCTTCTCTAATCTTCATAATTTCCTCCTTTCTTTGGATATAGTTTGCTCTTCTTTCTCTAGAAGTTTGTGATGCAATATTACAGTATTTACTCATTCTCATTCTGTTTTCCTTTTTAAAATGTATTTTAAAGAAGGGGCTACAGGGTGTTCATGATCTCATTAATAGGTTGGACACGTAGTGGTCCAACTGTTTATGGTCGCCCAAGAGCTGGGATAACTGGTGCGCATCACTATACCTCGTCTCAATTGCTGTTTCAATGTGGCCTGGGGACAGGGCCAGCACTGAAAGCCCAGGATCGAACTCCTGGTACCTGTGCCTGATTGTGGCCACGTTAATCTGCTAAGCTATTTGACCAGCCTTACATTCTGTTTTCCTAATGTGTGAGTTCACAGCTATAAATTTCCCTCTAAGAACTGCTTTGAATGCATCCTATAATTTCAGTAAGTTATGCTTGAATTTTCCTTAAATTGTAGATATTGTTGAATGTCTTGTTTAATTTCATGTGTAAACCATTGGTTGCTGAGGAGAGTGTTGTTTAATTTCCATGCATTTGTGGCATTTTTGTGTTTTGTTTTGTCATTTATTTTCAATTTCATTGCACTATGGTCAGAAAATATGCATAGGATAATTGCTGTTTTCTTGAATGTACTTAAGCTTGAGCTATGGCCCATTATGTCATCCATTTTGGAAAATATCCCATGTGCAGCTGAAAAGAATGTGTATTCAGATGTGGTTGTTGGATCACTCTGTGTACATCCACTAAGTTTTTTGTTAGAATGTCTGGTTTTCCTCTGTTATTTCTTTGCTAAGTTTTTTTTTTTTCTGATTCACTTATCTTTTAGGGATAACAGTGTTTTAAGTACTCCTGTTAAGATTGTAGCATTAGATATTAGGCTTTTCAAGTCCAGTGAGATTTGTCTTATATAGTTGGGTGTTGTGGTGTTCGATATGTACATATTTATGAGTGTTACCTCTTCATCTTGTATTTTTCCCGTAATCAGTATATAGTGGCATTCTTCTGTTTAATCATTCTTGGTTTAATATTGAGATTGTCTCTGCACAAGATTGATACCCCTGTTGTTTTCTGAAGTCCCGGGGCATATAGTATTTTTTCCATCCTTTGACTTTCAACCTATGAATTCCTTTATGAGCTAATTTTGTTTCCTTTATACAGTATGTTGTTGGATTTTGCTTCTTAATGCACTCTGCCAGTCTATTTCTTTTAATTGCTAAGTATAATCCATTTATATTGATGTTTACAAATGAGATGCATTGCCTCATGTTTAACATGTTTTATATCTGCTGTTGCATACCTCTTTTTCTCCTGTGTTAAATTGTTTCCTCTATTTGGTTGGTTCTTTTCATTCTCATTTATGGAGTTGTGGTCCTTTGGGTCCCTCTTAGAATATCTTTTCGTAATCTGTGTAGTGTTGGCTTTGTCATCATGAAATTCTGTAGTTTTTCTTTGTCATGAAAGCATTTCACTTGTCCATTAATCTTGAAATAGAATTTTTCAGGGTATATCAATCTCAGTTGGAATTTCTTCCTTGCAAGACGTAGTACTTTGCTCCAGGCTCTTCTTGACTTGATGATTTGTGAAGAGAAATCTGTTGTTTTTCTGATGAGCTTTCCTTTAAATGTGATCTGTGTTCAAGGAGATTATGGGACCACAGAGGAAAGGTATAGACGAGGTATAGTGTGCCTAAGAAGAGTCACCTAGAGAGAAAACATTCTCTCAGGCTTTCACAGAATGCAAACTGGTCAAGCAATGCCTATGACTCATCCAGGCAGCTGACAATGACAACAGTCCTAAAAAGCACTATACATGATTTCAAAGTAAATTCTGAGGGGATTTGACTGACCATGGGAGATACAAAAGTTACATGTTTTGTTTTGCAACTCTTGCTTTAAGTTGCCCTTCACCATCTAACAGAAAAGTTTAACCATGAAGCATAAAACATAAAGCTAATTTAGTATGCTGAGCTGCAAAAGGCTTAAATCAACAGCTTCTGAAATTGTCAGTTCTGCCAATAATCCATTGCAATTATGGAGTACTAGACTATCTGTATAACTACTTTCTCTTAGTTCAATGAGAAGAATTTTTTTGTACCAACATTGATTAGAAAAATTGTTATGTCTATACTTTGTGCTCTGTATAACTACTATGAGGACAACAATATGCATTATGTCAGTTATTGGGAATGTACTATCTTTTTTTGAAAATGTCACATTAAAAATAAATAAATAGTGAAAAAATATGATCTGTGCCTTTTGTGTGGTGACTTTAAGTATAATGTTCTTGTGCTTCACTTCTGGGATCTTGATTATTATACGTCTCTGTGTGCTTTTGATTGGAGTAATGTTATTTACAGGTATATACATTTCATTTACCTGAGTGTCAGATTTTGCCCATATTTGGGAAGTTTTTTGCTATTTATTCTGCTTATATTCTTTTTTTCTACTAGAAAGAATTGTTTTAATATCTTTAGCATATTAAAAAACAAAAATAATTCAATAAGCATCTTTCCATTGTTCTTTATACAGATTTAAATGCTGTCAGGTAATCGATCAGTTATATTTATAATCAATAACCCTTCTAATCATTGAGTTTAGAATTTACATTATTTACTGTACTAAACTCTTACAAAATAAGGCAGAAGCTACATGATCACAAATAGTAAACACAGTATGAATAATGAACCAAAAACTAAATGAAAAATATGCATGCAAATGCCTGTACAGAAACCATGGCCACATGACCCAGTGTAAGGAGGCACAGGACACCATACCGATGACCACGCCATGTCACAGTGAAGTCAGTTCTTCTATGCAAGAAGAACTTGGCGAGCTCAAATTCCATTTTATACAATGTTACATAAATTTAGTAAGTGTATGCACAATATTCACATCAGCAACACAACAAACTGATCATGAAAATTCAGGCAGTGGGCAATTAAGACATGGTCATGTGTGGCACATGATATCAAAGAATATCATTCATTTAGCTCATGTTGAGGAATAGTAAATTGATGACACATTTGAATCTCATGGATCAAATCATCTACAATTTTATAGCCAAAGTGCACTTAAAAAACTGCTGTAGTCATACAGATCATGAATATCAAAATATATGGTCATAATTTGCTTTCCACTTAAAAGTTAAAAATTTTTATGCCTATGTTCTTTTTACATCATTTGTGTCAACTCCTTTCTTACTGATGCCTGTTAGTCTTACACTATTCAGCCTTGAGTCATCTTGCAGATGTTGAATTATTTTTCCTGCATCCTAATTGTTGTTAAGAAGTGTTTTCTTACCTTTTCGCTAGCTGCAATGGTGTCTTCAAGGTTTGAAATTCTATCTTAGCACTGGACAGATAGCTCCATGGCACAAGTTCCTGCTTGGCAAGTGCAATGTTGTGAGTTTGAACCCCAATCTCTCTCTCTCTCTCTCTCTCTCTCTCTCTCTCTCTCTCTCTCACACACACACACACACACACACACACACGTCTATCTTCACTTTCATTCGAAAGATTTTGACACCTTGTGGTTGAAGATTTAATTGCTTGTGTATCTCTGAATCTGTTTCCTGTGTTCTATTCCTTTTCCATATTTTTCATTCTAGGATTTAATCTTTTTTTTATTTTCCTCTATTTTTATCAGTGTCTTCTTTAGAATTACTTAATAATTCTTTGGGTTTTTTTAGAACTGGGGATTGATCTCAGGACCCTGAACTTCCTAGGTAGGTGCTTATTCTACTGAGCTCTCTCCCCCATTTACATTCTACATGGCACTAAGTGGACAGCAGTCATTTCTGAGCATATAATTAATCAAAAATTATTTACTAAAAATATTTAAATAAATTGGCTTTTCAACTGCCTATGTTCTAAGGTAATAATATCATTAAGCTTCTCTTCAGGATAGCTAACAATTTCAGTTTATGGACCAACAAAATTAGAGAAACAAGAAGGGCTACAAAGATAGCCAATATTTTGGCACTACCCCTTCAAGGTCAGCAAGGACTCAGGTCATAAAAGAATCTGTGATGTAACATCCTATAACTCAGTGGTGTTCCAAATTCTATGTTCAAGGAGTTTATGGGGCTACAGAGGAAAGTGATCAATGATGAATAGTGTACCTAAGGAGAGTCACCTAGTGAGAAAACATTCCCTCAGGCTTTCACAGAGAGCAAATTGGTCAAGCAATGGTCATCTCTCATCCAGATAGCTGACACTGACAAAAGATCTACAAGGTGCTGTGCATGGTTCCAGGGTAAATCCTCAGGAGATTTGACTAACCTTTTCAGATACAAAAGTTACATTTTTTGTGTCAGAAAGGTCTTGCTTTTTCGTGGTCTTAACCATTCAACAGAAATGTATAACCATGAGGTATAAAAAGTAAAACCATATTAATATGCTGAGCTGTAAAATGGTCAAGACAACAACTTCTGACATTGCCAGTTCTGTAGATAACCAAATACTATCATGGGCTATTGGACAATATTGGGTTATTTTGCAGAACACGCACACCTACACCATTTGAATGGCAATGGAACACCCATCTCTGGCTAAACAACAAAAAAAGTAGGATAAAATTGAAGGACTACTTTATTGTTAAATATATATATATATATATATATATATATATATATATATGTGCAAAATAGTTAAGATATACAACTATTTTCCCTTAGTTAAATGAGAAGAAATACTTATACTAATAGTGTTTAAATGAAATATCATGTCTGCATCTTACACTCTGAATAACTACTATGAATACAACAGTATGCAGTGTATTAACCATTGTAACTGTCCTACTAACCCATTTTGCAAAAACAAAATTGAAGAAAACCTTAAAATAGAATAATTTTACATCAAATATATTTAATTCATATTATGAATTCCACAGCAACAAAAAAATTAAATATGTTACAATTTATAGTTGTTATGTTGAGAGGAAATAAAATAGATTTATGTAAAATTCCCATTGAAAATCATGCTGGCCACTGAAACTGAGCATGGTAGCGCACACATTTGTAATTCCACTGCTGTGGAGGCTGAGACAGAAGGATCACTACAAGTCTAAGCTGCATGGTGAGATCTTGTAATAAATAGAAGAATAAATAAATGATTCAACAATGTAAAGAAAAAACAAATTTACGTTAATGTCTTCAAACTAATTATTAAAACCTATTAGCTTGTCTTCTTTTCATCTTTTTAAATATAATGGAAATCACCTTCACAATAAAGATTTTGACAGTTTTATACTTTGTCAAGCATATTATTAATTGGTTTTTACATAATGTCAGACTTGTTCTGAAATATGATAGTCGTTTTCACCTATTTTACAGTTGAAAGTTGTGAAAAATCAGTAATTAAATGATTTCTGCCTTGATCATTCAAGCAGAGCCATACTTGAACCCATACCTTTCGGCTATAATTTCAATTTTTTGGCTGTAATACATTCCTTTTAGATCAAAACCCTTCACTTCTGCCATTGTTAACTATTATATTTCAAACTGTTTAGTAAAACTCTCTGAAAACATGACATATAACACTTGCTTAAATGGAACATCTAAGAAACTGCCTTCTGACAAATATAAAGTAGCAATACTTGCTTTTCTATTTGAGGGGATTACTGGAATGATTTGGCGGTTGTGGCCAGTGAACAGTGATTGTTTTGTTTGTGTATTATGGTTGGTAAGATAATAGAAGTATTTCATTATTTATTCTTCTAAACAGCAAAGGTTTTAAATTAATACCAAAGCTAAAATAGTTTCCAAATATTACTGTATTTCAACATAATAATTTTATAAGGATCTTTTATTTATATTTTCATATTTGGTGAGAAAACTTTTTACACAACAATGTAATCATTTCAGTAGTCAAGCAAGAGAAATGTACATTTACAGACAACATAAAGGGCAAGATATTGTGTTATAGACTTATCGGCCAGCTATCTTAGAAAATCACAATTGGCATCAAACAGAAAGCTCTTCCAGGAAACCTTGGGCCAGTGTATCTATCGTTCATTACATCAGCTTTTCCATGTGTACAACTAAGTATGAACTTCAATAAATAACATTTAAAAGGCCTTTGTAGCTCTACTATTATATTATTGTTGAAATTCATGTAATAGACTTACTAAAGATTTCTATTTTTGAGTGTAAATTTAGCCAGGACAACCTAACAGAATCCAATCTAAAAATTGAAAAGAGATAAAAGGTTAGAGCACTGTTTGATTTAGGGTTAGGCAGGCATAATACTAACTCTGAAATTTCAGAATATTTTAACTTGCCTTGAAATTTAACAAATACCATCTGAACCTTAGGTCCAGTCTCTAGTCTTTTCCTAAGCATTAATAACTCTAGGCAAGTTGTTTGAGGATTTCCTTTTTGATATTGTTAAGGTAGAAATTTGACTCAAACAAGATCCCATAAAAGCGGAGCAGTGGATGATTGGGAATAGTCTGAGACTTCTAAATTCTAAAGGATATTTAATAAAAAATATTTTTTCAGAGAAAAGACATAGCTACATGTAAAATGCAACTTAATAATGAAGAATCTCTCATTGTTGTTCTCAAAGAATCCAAACTGGAGTAGTAATATGTTTTCCTTACATCACTAGCTGCCTGATGCCTTGAATAAGCACAGTTCTCTTAATAGTAGTAATCATAATGATACTGTTTTATTCTTCTGTAGACTTCTCAATTTCCATACCCATGTGTTTTAGTTACCTTTTCTTCATTGCTGAGACCAATACCCGACACTCAAAATAAAGGAAGGAAAGGTTTACTTAGCTCACAATTTGAGGAGGTCTCAGCCCTTATTCGGCTGATCCAAGGCTGAGTGGGAGAGGGCAGAAAGCATGCAGTTCATTGCGGTGGAACAGCAACAAAATGGTGGCAGAGGTAGCCAACCAAACAGGGCAGCAGAGCAACAGCAACAGCTCTAGTCTGTCTCTCTCTCTTTATATTACATTCAGGCTGTCTGCCTTATGATATCCTCCCTAGACCACATCCATAGTCCCAGCCCTACTCAGAACAATAATCCCATCAGTACTAAAACAAATAATCCCAGGGCCTCATGAGTCAAGTCTCAAACTGTAGAAGTCCCTGCCCCATGATTGCATGAGGCTTTGGGGGAACAACTAGACATAAACCATAACACCATGCTTACCACAATGCTAGCTTCACTGTAGGCAAATAAGACTTCCCCTTCTTTCAAAATACTTAGTGTTTATATTAGTTACATGGTGATAAGATGGGTAAGGACTTCTGTGAGTGCACATTGTCTAATGGCCACAAGAGCACCTAAGATGGTTGACTATGGCTAATGAATAAAGAATGCTGAACCAAGTCTACAGCTCTGATGAACATCCCCCTTCATCAGCTGAACTGGTGGCAGGATGCATTATATCCCTCTCAAAGCTTGGTGGCAGCCTGAAATAAAACACTACATTGAAATTTGCAATCTTGCATATTCTTTACAGATGCATTAAGCAATTCTTAAAATTGCAGATAGAAGTTGTGGCTAAGAAGTGAGGAAAAAGATTCATTTTTATGTTAAATTTATAAAATTGGTAGGTAGTTAAAATGTTAAAATAAATCTGAGTGACTTTGGAATGTTCTCTAGCATGCACCTTTAATGCTAAATGGGAAAAATCTTGGTAGAGTGAAGTCTGTAGAGCTTCTTATTTCTGGAAGCTGAACATCCATCTTTTTAATTAGTTTTATTTGAAACATTTTTTATAACCACAGTCATCACATTCATCATAGGGAATCTTTACCTATATATAATATGGTTGATTCCCAGCCCTCACACACCATTCCCCTCTCCTCAACTGAGCCCTCCTCGTTCTCCCTATTTACAAAAGCTTTGTTTTACTTTTTTCCTTGTATTGTTTTTTGCCCTATCCTTCCTTCTGGTATTTTAATGTTTCTTTCCAGTATCTAATATCTGCCACCTACTTTCATTTCTTCTTATTTACTCTTTCCTTTTCTCACAAAAGTGAAATAATGAAATATTTAATCATGTGTCTTTGTGGAATATCTATTATGTTATTTATCCTTCAAGCAACTGCAATGTGAACTATAACTATTGTTGCGGTGATCCCTTACTCAGTTATTTTCAAAGACTTTCAATGATTTTTCAATTTGTTTATTTTTACTAGTTTGTTTGTAGTGCATGACAATGACAACATTATTGTGGGAGGTTGCTAATGTATATAATGAATCTTAATTCTTTTTGTCCCATTCCCCTGCTCTCTTTTCAGCCCACTTCCGTTTCCCATTTACAAACTTTCTGTGTGCATATGTTTACTCCAATTCCTTTTGTCTTTAAATCATTCTCCCAGAGATTTCTTCTACCCTGTCCCATCTCTTGTTCCCATTTCTATTTGAATACTTTCCTTTCACTTCTCAATATCTATCCGGCATTTTGTTCCTTATTTATTATTTGAATTTCTTACATAAGATAAGTAATGATGTTTAAATGTCCATGTCTGATTTACTTCATTTAAGATTATTATCTTCATAGGTTGCAGATGAAAGACATAAAGAAATAAAAATTAACTTGCAGATAAATGAAAATGCACATAAAACAGACCAGAACTTATACAATACAATGAAAGCAGTTCAAAGAGGAAAATTTAAAGCAGTAAATTCTCACATCAGGAAAACAGAACTAGCCCAAATCAACAATCTTAGGCTGCACTTCAAGCACATAGAAAAAGAAGAGTAAGTCAAGCCCAAAGAAGGAAGGATATTTGAACATTAGAGCAAAAATTAATGCACTAAAGAAGAATCGAACAATACAAAGAACACATACATCATTGGGTTGGTTCTTTGAATAACTAAATAAAAGTGATAAACCCTTAGCCAACCTCATCAAAAAAATACAAATTTATGCAATAAGGAATTAAAAGTGCAAAATCACTACAGGCCCTATAGAAATTCAGAATGTCATCAATATGTACTTCCAAAATCTTTAACAGGATGGAAAAGAGAACAAATGGACAGATTGCTAGATATATAGGACTTGCCAAAGCCAAATCAATAATAATCCAATATCAGCAAATGAAATTAAAAATTTACCAAGGAAGTAAAGTCTAGGTTCGAATGAATTCACATCTGAATTCTATATGTCATTTAGAAAAAAAAATCAACTCTTCTCAGACTCATTGAAATTGAAAATGAAATAAGTCATCCAAACTCATTCCTTGAGTCAAATGCTACCCTGAAACAAAGCCAGGGAAATACCTAACCAAAATGAGAACTATAGGCCTATCTACATAGTAAGCATAGATACAAATATCCTCAGTGAAATACTGTGAAAGAGAATGGAACAAATTATCAAGAAGGTTGCACATCATGACCAAACAGGATTCATTTCACGAATGCAGAGATAGTTCATTATATGCAGATCCATAAGTATAATACACCACATCAATAAAACCAAGAAGAAAAAGCATACCGTCTCCTCAATAGATGCAGAAAAAGCTTTTGACAGTGTCCAACATTCATGATAAAAGCCCTACAGAGAATCAGAATAGACAATCTTTATATCAACTTGATAAAAGGCATCTATGATAAGCCAACAGCCAACATCATACTAAATGGACAAAAACGGAAAGCTTTTGCTTTAAAATACAAAACTAGATAAGGATGTCTGCTGTCATCAGTTTTATTCAATATAGTTCTGGAAATATTAACCAGAACAATTAGACAAAGAGAAATAAGAGAAATAATGATTGGAAAGAAAAAAGTGAAATTATCATTATTTGCAGAGGGCATGATACTCTGCAGGGAAGAGCCCCAAAACTCCAGCAAGATAGATTTAAAGAACAAATTTAATCACTTATCAGGATACAAAGGCAACACTCAAAAATCAATAACATTTCTATACACAGACAACAAATACACTGTGAGAGAAAGCATGCCTTTCACAAATGAAAGAAGTGAAATATCTTTAAGGATACATGACAGTACTCTGAAAAAAGAGACAAAATACTCTTAAAATTCATTTAGAATCAATTGACTTAGAATAAGAAAGTCCATGCTGAACAGTAAAGGCATCACAATCTGCAACTTTAAATTGTACTACAAAGCTATTGAGATGAAATCCACATGGTACTGACAAAAAAAACAGACTTGAGGAACAATAGAGCAGATTACAAGATACAACCACAACTACAAGCACACTCAGTGATCTTATCTTTGGCAAAGGCACAAACATGTTAACTGGAAGAAAGATAGTCTATTCATAAACTCTGCTGGAAAAAACTGGAAATCTATATGCTAAAGACTGAAACTATACTCATGGCTATTGACATACACTAAAGTAAAATAAAAACGTATCAAACATCTAAACATTAAAATACAAACACTAAATCTACTGGAGGAGGAAGTAGGTAGAAATGTTGAGGAAAAAGAAGTATGCAAAATGCTACTTTTTTTCACGAAAAAAACCCCCAAACTGCACAGGAAACACTTCAAAGAATCAACAACTGAGATCTCATACTATTGCAAAAACCTGTTGTAAATCAGAAGAAATCACCAATAGAGGAAAAAAGACAACATAGAGAGTATGAAAAACTTTCAGATAACTGTTTCTCAGACAAAGGAGTTATATCTAGAATGTATAAGGAATTGAAAAAACAATCAGATCCCCCAAATTCAACAACTCAGTCCAAAATTTATCATCTGAGATAAATATGTATTTCTCAGTTGAGGCATTACAGATGGCAAATAAAGACAGAAAAATTATTCAACATCACTGATCATTCAGGAGATCCAAAATAAAAAAACCGAGATTTCATCTCCCCCCGGTAAGAATGGCTATCACCAAGAAATCAATCAACAACGAATAATATAGGATTTCATTTTCCTCACAGCTTTGTCAGTGTTTATTATTTATTGATTTCTTGTTGATAGCCAATCTTTCAGTAGTGACAAGCATTTTCAGTGTTATTTTAATTTGGGTTTCTGGAATGGCCAGAAATTTTAAACATTTTTCATGTACATATGGGCCTCTTGTACTTCTTCACCTGAGAAGTGTTTATTCATTTCAGATTTATTTTTTTTTTCAATATCAGGGATTGAATTCAGGCCCCTGTGTTTGCCAGGCAAGTGCTTATTCTACTGAGCTATTTTCTTGGCCTTGAATTCCCAATTTTGTATTAAGTCTTTTAATTTAGGTAGTCAACATTTTTGAGATCTTTATATATTCTAGAAACTAGCCCTCCATCTGCGGAGTACCTAGTAATTTGTTCCTATGTGAGGAGCTGCCTGTGCACTATGTTGGTGATTTCTGTTGCTGGGCAGAAGCTAAGCTGGACTGATCCTATGAGTTTCTTTGTAATACTTCAACCCTGCAGCCATGATTTTGTTCATCTGTCTACGTACTAAATCTTCAAGAGTTTTACTTAACCTGTCTTTAAGAAAATTAGTATTTGTATTTGAATAGTTAGGCCTTTGTTCGATTTTGATTTTAATTTAGTACATGATAAGAGATATTGGTCTTGGTTTGATTTTTGGCATATGGAAAGCCTGCTTACCCAGAAGCATTTTTTTTTTTTGGCTTTTTGAGACAGGGTCTCGCTATACAGTTCAGACTGACCTTGAGCTCACTTTTGTAGCCCAGGCTGGTCTCGAATGCACACTGATCCTTCTGCCTCAGCCTCCCAAGTGCTGGGATTACAGGAATGAGCCACCATGTCCGACTCCAGTAATATTTGTTAAAGAATCTGTCTTCATATAGTGAAGTTGTTTAGTCTCTTTTTCAAGGATAAGGTAGCTAAATGTGCCTGTTGTTTCTGCATCTTTTCTACTGTGTCATTGATTCACAAGCCTGTTTTCATTTTTTTTTTGTCAGTTCTACACTACTTTTATCACTGCAGCCTTTTATGTTCACTTTCTGAAGTCTAGTGTTTTGTTTTCCCCTGCCTTGCCTTTGGTGCCCAGAATTGCTTTTGATATTTCAGGTGTGTTTTTGTTCCATAAGAATTTTAGGATTATTTACTTGATGTCTTTGAGGAATGCTATTTATTGTTTTCCCAATCTTTACTTTTAGTGACAGCATAACCTCCAAAGATTCAATCTTAACCTACTTGCTATTAGTTTGTTAATGTCATCGATCCAAACTGAGAGATTTATCAACATGTATGTTAGAAAGATACTGTGTCTAAATAAACAAACAATTGGGAATATAGGTCAGTTTGACTCTTTTTTTGGTTCAAACCATAGCAACGAAAATGAATAAGATATATATAAGATTTATAAAGAATCCTCAGATTTGTATGATGGTCCAGGATTTACCAAACACTTCATATTCTATCTATCTATCTATCTATCTATCTATCTATCTATCTATCTATATCGAGAGAGAGAGAGAGAGAGAGAGAGAGAGAGAGAGAGAGAGAGAGAGGGAGAGAGAGAGAGAGAGAGAATGACAGCAATGCTTAAATGGTACACTGGGATAAATGGAGAGATAGTTTTAATCCAGGAGTACTTGATTTTTAGGCTCTGATTCCCTTAAATCTAGCACTCCAGTCATGTCAGTTTTTGGCCTACCACTCTGAGTTCTGAGAGAATACAAAATTCAGCACGTGTATAACACATTTTAGCACATTTTCCTTTTTTTTCTTTTCTTTCAGTACTGGGAATTAAGCTCAGGACCTTATGCTTTCCAGGCAGGCACTGTAGCACTGAGCTACATCCCCAGCTCAATTTTAGCTTTTCAAATATAGAACAAGATGACCTACGATAAGAATGTGTAAACACACGTGTAGTATTCACATTGTTGTATTTGTATTTGCAATACTCTCTGACCTTTGGTATATTCAATAGTTTAATGGCTTACAACCCCAGCTTTTACTTATCAGAGACTTGTTTCAGTGTATACAATATTATGTGCTTATGATTTTTTAAATTAAACTTTTCTGTAGTTAATCATCTTTTAATGTACCCAAAGAGCACATATTTAACATCAATTACATGATAGAATTTGTGCTAGATGTATATCAAATGATGCACTGAATTATAGGACATGCCACAGTCAGAAATAAAGACTAATACTCCCAGAACATTAAGAGTACTAAGCTGTGATGGCTGGGTGAATAATGGCAACCACAAACTATGCTGATATTTGAAGATATCCCCCAGTCACCCACTAATTAAAGCTAAGACTTTAGTCACCATGAATACATTATAATAATATTTATACTAAAACTTAACTGCTTTAATAAGAAGTAAAATGATGTAAGAAGAATAATGATTTCAGGCCATTGAACTACATAGATATTGGCAAAAAGGAGTAGAACTTATTGTCAGTTGCATGATGTGTTTCACTGTTTCAACAATGATAAAAAATGCCCATACTTTTTAGAACATGAACATAACCCCGATGGGACACAGATGGATGACTTAACATCCGTCAACCATCTGAAAGCTGGTCTTAATTATTTATGTTTGAAAATGTAAATGTTATAATATCATAACATATTTAAGTAACAAATAGTACACCAATTTTTTGAGATTTATTGGTCATTTATGAAGATATGTGTAGGTAATGTGACAAAAGTTGTTCACAAATTTTAGGATTGTGTGATGAAGTTGAATCAGGAAAACATAAAAACTTTGGCAAAATATCCTGGATGCCTGGCAAGCATAAGGTCCTTAGTTTAATCCTCAGTACACGAAAAAATATGTATGTATCTTGGAAATGTGCTCTCCATATTATTTTTGGAAGGAGAGTTGTTAGCCTATCTACAAAAGCATTGTGTACTTTGCTTGTCTGATGAGTTGAATAAGAAATCTCAAAGCAAAGTAAAAAATGTTGAACTGAATTGAAATGATACTTAAATATATCAATATATGTAGAATGTTTATAAATTGGAAATGAAAGGAAATATATAACAGTTAGTGCTCAATTAGGGTTGAAGAATGATCTAACGTTAGTAATGCAAACTCCAACATTAAGAATTTGGAAAAGCATAACTAAGTCAAACTTACGTAGAGGAAAGAAATAATAAAGTACAAAAGAATAAAATAGAGAGGTTTTTTTTTTTTAAATAGAGAGTTTTGAAAAGAAGAAAAATAGGGGCTGGTGAGTGAGCTCCGTGGCACAAGTGCCTGCCTGGCAAGTGCAAGGTCATGAGTTTGAACCCCGGTCCCACACACAAAAAAATATACGTATGTACACAAAAGAAGAAACATAACATATCCCCAAAGGTAGTTTATTGAAAATGTCTAAAAACTTGACAAAAGAGACTTACTAAGTTAAAGAGAGGACACAAATCATCAACATTGGGAATAAAAGTCACTACAGGTCACACAGTAATTAGAGGGCTAGGCTGTGGATTACTAAAAAATTATGTTCATAATTGAACTGTTTAAAAGTAATGGACAAATATAACTAAAGCTATACAGTATTAAAGCTGAATCAAGATGAAATTAACATTGGAAATAATCATGTAAATATAGTAAAATTAGATTCATAGTTTAGAAATCCTAATTAGAAACACTTTTAATGACAGAGTAAGTAACTTCAGAAATACACTCCTCTATAAATCTAGAAGAGACAGAAGCAAAATGTCAAAAACAACTTTGGAAAATGGAGAAAAGTTTACAATAGTCATAGGGGTATTATTCTAGAAGCAATAAACATTTTACAACAAGTACCTTTTTTTAAAAAAAAAAATTTGTCTTTTTTGAGACAGGATTTCGCTATGCAGTTGGGGACAGCCTTGAGCTCACTTTGTAGCCCAGGCTGGTCTTGAACTCGCACCAATCCTCCTGCCTCAGCCTCGCGAGTGCTGGAATTATAGGCGTGAGCTACCATGCCCGGCTAACAAGTACCTTTTCAATACTCTACTTTTGTAGTTTATCTTTATCTGTACTGACTCTTTTATGGATAGTCTTTAAAATGTAGTATTTACTCAAGCAGTTACATATAGTTGATTGACAATATAAATGCTTCAGGCATCTATATTAGTTAAGTTTAATAAGACACTTATCAAAAAACCTGAAAGAAAATCTAGATAATATAGACTTTGAACAGTTCTAACATGTTCCAGGGAATCTAGGAAGATGTATACATCCACATGCCTAAAAAATAAAACCTGAGATGATCCCAAATTCTCACTGTGATTAACCTCAAGGCTCTGGGTAAACAAATTGAATTGAAGGCCAAATGTAAACTGCCTGTTGAAATGCGAAAGACCATTCCAAAACATACAGAGAAGCACTTACATAGCCTGGAAAACTTCCTGGCTCAGATGATTTATTTATTTTTAAAAAAATTTATTTATTTATTTAAAATGTTCCTTTTACAATAATTAATACATTGCCTATAGTTGTCTTCATCTTAGTTGGTCAGGGTACAAGAGGCAGACATGATTTCTTGTCTAAACATCATTAGTATAGATCTTTTCGTTGCAGAGAGAAAGTAGCTGTATATATAGTCCAATAGTCCATAACACTAGTGGTTTATCAGCTCATCTGGCATTATAGGGACCTGTTGACTTGAGCTTTATAAAACTCAGCATATTAATATGGCTTTCCTTGTTATACCTTGTGCTTACCAATGATTTATTTAAATCATCTGAGCATAGACCTGCTGCAGATTATCTAAATAAAACACTGTTAGGTATTAATAAATTACTAAACAAAATGTACAGAGACTTCAATAGCAATATGCCACAAAGAATACATATAAACCACTTAATTAGTCCCTAAACATTTAAACAGATATGGCTGCAGCAGCAACAGAAAAACAAAATAGGGGGAAAAGATGGGATCTAATCACAGTTACAGGATTAACAATATCTTATAGTTATTCAAGGCATCTCTCAAACAAGTGGATAGTGAAGAGTTAAGTAAATGAGACAATGGTCTAATTTTAGGGCTCTTGAAGGATTCTCATCTTCTCAATGAGAGTTTGTGGGGTTTAGAACTAACATTTTCTTGGGGCCGCCTTTATTTATTAGCATTCAGAAAAAGGAAAGGGATACTGAAGAAAATACAGGAAACTGAGAAGGACTTGCGAATTACTTTAAGAAATTCTTCCAGTAATACACATGCGAATTTAGGAGAACTAAATTAATAAAATTAAACAATAGCAAAAAAAGTTTAAGAGAACTATATTATCTCCAGGAAGATCTTCACCACAGGTGTGAGATGTTTGCAGCTTCAGTCCCCTTTTAGTTAACTGGGGTTGGACCCAAATGTCTTCAGTGGTGGCACTAATTATTCCTTGAGGTTTCCCAAATTCACAGGCCAGTACACGCCTCATGTACTGTCTATGGTCCCAAACTTAGTCTTGAGGGGATTTGACCCTGGAAGATACAAAGAAAATGAATGTTTTGTTATACAGGTCTTGCTTCGACTTGCCCTTGATCACCCAGCAAGAAAAAAATCCTTAATTACAATGCATGAAACGCAGAGCTAGATTGGTGAGATGAGCTTTAGGAGGCTTAGATTCAATAGCCTCCAACATTACAAGC
>PVJA010033774.1:0-23039 GCA_004027025.1 Myocastor coypus | reverse complement strand
GTCTCGAACTCGCACTGATCCTCCCGCCTCAGCCTCCCAAGTGCTGGGATTACAGGCATGCGCCACCACGCCCGGCAGCTCCTCCTTAAATAGAGCTGCTGGACAGCTTTTCCTGGATCCTAGTGACCACTCCCTGCTCTACTCTTCCTAGCTTAGTTTGGGAATATTAGGGTGCACGTTAGGAGAGAACTTCATGATTCAAACAAAGTGAGTGACTTCAGACAAGTTCCTTAATAGCTTTAAGCCCAAGATTCCTCACGAGAAAAGAAGACATGATAATCACGTGCATTTCATACTGTTTTTTTGGTGACTATTATGTGAGAAACTCATGTGCTGGCTTAGCAAAAGGCATGACAAAATAGTTAAGTGCTCACTCACCCTTACCGCTTCTCTTCCCACAGTCAATCACCTCAGTGCTTCTGGTCTAGAACTAATGTAAGGGCCAATTATGCTTTTACTCTGGGTGCAAATCATACATTGGCAGAACTCAAAACACCATCAGCAATCAAGTTAAGTCATTTTAATCCTAACTTCTAAAAAAATCCTCCACATTTATGATGAGCAGATTATCAAATTTTAAAGTGTTGTTCTCAACAAGATTACACTCTAAGTCTCAAAAAGGAAAAATTAGTGCAGTGATACTTAAGCAAATGAACTTTATTTGTTTTATAGCTCTGCAGAAGATAGTGATGCTTGGGTTTGTGGGGGAAAGACGGTCATGGTCATGGTCATGGTCATGGTCATGTTGGTCACCCAGTGTGGGAGTTTATGAACAGAAGCAATATTTTGCCCAAAGCTTTTCTCAGTGAACTGAATTGTTTACAAAGGCATCACTGATGAACTGAAGTCTTATTATGATTCCCACCTTGTCTTTATGGAAAAATCTGATATTGTGTTCAATGTGTGTCTTACCTATTAGTTTCTACTTTTGAACATATTGCATTAAAGTGTTATTTACTTTGGTTACTGAAGCTTTTGGTTTTGGTACACTTTACATTTTTTCCCCTTTAGATTTTGTCTCAGGAGTGGGAACTTCATTTGTTCAGCCTAGTCCCAGCACTAGTTGCTTTTCTTTGAAGCAACCCTTCCAGAAAATATTAGATAAAGCTGTTTTGGAGGCAGCAAGTTAGTTATCGGCAAATGGGTAGACAAAGAAGGAGTTCTTTAAACCAACATCCCAAGATGGCAGTGAATGCATTTTCTATGAACTGAACTCAGTTCCCTCCACTTTTCTGTAGGAGGCAGAAGAAAGAGGGGGCTGTGAATTAATGTAGGTCCTCACTTTAATTGCAGTGGACAATGGAACTTCTATCACTTACCTAAAAGCAGAACAGTGCAGACTTGATTTATGTGGTTTCTGCCACTTAAATCATTGTTTTATGAAATCCACCTAACTACTTTCATAAAGTCTGCAATCAATATATCAATTAAAACTATGCTGCTGCCACTTGCTCTTGAGATTTGCTGAATAAATGAGATTATTTTGCACCTTGATATCACTTAGATTTGGAAGAATTTGCCTTTACTCTTATTTTTGAGGATATAAGCTTAAGGGTGCATATCTTAGGAGGAATTAACATTTGTCTTTTAACTTTTTCTCCCTATGTAGATCTAACAATTAGTTGTAGATTGAATGTGACTATAAAAGTACACTTATGTACACTGATACACAGATAGAAGTACATAGAAATTTCTCTTGGACAAAATTTCTTTAGCACTGCACAGATAAAAGTGGTACTGTAATATCAAAGTACTTACTGTGTACACAGAATTGTGTCCCCTCACCCAAAAGGAAAATATCTAAAAAGCTTCATGGCAGATGGTCATAATAATATTAAGAGAGACTCAACATGACAGAAATGCATGAAGTGTGCATGCAGTCAAAATACTGTCAGTCCCCCTCCCTGCTGCAGGTACGTCCCTCCCATTTTATTATGGACAAAATGTGAAAAGATCCTGGATTTTAAGGGTATATATTAGCGCTATCCTATTAGAATTGCGCATCTTTATTTGCATGCTTCGCTGACTACCATGAGCACCCGTCACTTTTCTAATTCATAATCTATTCATAAAATTGAAAGAAAAAAAAAGAGTAGAAAAGAGTTAACCACTTCTGGAAACATTTCCATCATATACAGAAATGATCAGTGATAGTTCCTTTTACTATTCCAAGCCAGAGTAGACCTTGCCATCTGTAGACACAATGATCCTCCACTTCTTGGCATCCTGATTAGTGACAGAGGAAGTCATGCTTTAACTTAGAAGGGGGTAATTTGTGCCTTACCTTCAGAGTTCTGCCTGAAGCTGATTTTAATGGTAAGCATGTGCCATATTCAAACAATGGGGGCAATATTTCAACTAATGCCTTTCAGCTAATGGTCAGAAGAGCTGGCCATTCACAGACTTGGGAAGGATATGGCCAGTTAACAAGCCATCAATCCTGTCACTGCCTACATCCCTCTGGGAAGAGAGTGTATAGTTTGGTGCTCAGAGCCTGCTGAATAACACAAATAATAAACATTGTGCATTGGGTTCAAGGTGGGCTTGCCTGATTTCCTGGGATTATGCTCCAACTTCTCTTAGATTGGTTGTATTCTTGATGACACTGATTTATGAAGGCGTGTAAGAGGATGCACATGTCCCATGATGACTTGAACTAAGGTTTTAAGCCCACATTAGGCTTGGGGGAAAGAAGCAAAGAGGGGCTGAATGGGGGAATCTGTGGAAGACATTTGTGAGTGGTTTCTTCATGCTTTTATGTGCCCTTAGCCATATTAGGAAAATTCACTTAAGGGGGACTTCATGTAAAAAAGCAGAAATTTTAGTAGGAATTATTTTCACTACAGACTAATTCAGCAGGGTTCCTTAAAAAGCCATCTTCCCTACTGTATTTAAAGATGTTATTTACAGATGATTAGCTATTCAGCTAGGAAGAACAATTTACTTCTAAACAAGTAAGGTCAGTTCAAGATTTTTCTTTCTTTCTTTCTTTCTTTTTTTTTGTAGAGAGAAGGAACAAAAATCAAAACTTATGAGTAATCTTAAAAGTTAGTGGACATGTTTATGAAAATGTCAATTACACTCTTTTTTTTTTTTTTCAGGAGCATAACACATGAATTTTCAAGTTAAATCCTCCACCCCCAAAAAATGCATCCCTAAAGTTTTCTGGAAAGTAAAAACCCTTCCACTTTTCCAAGATGATTGCATTCCTAGAGAATAAGGGTCTACCCAACATAACTCAAAGACAAGCTTTGTGTCGTTGGTCCCGCATATATCAGACTTAGAGAGGGATTCTGGGTAAACCTGAGTATATTTACAATATGTGCACATTTGCACATGCAAAAATGATCCTTTCAATATTGGGTCAACTGCTCAAAATAGGATGTGGCTTTGTGTAGGATTAGGCATCTGAAACCTGTAAAGGTTCTAGTTCCCTGCAAATAGCCTGGCTCAGAAAGCCATGAGGTTCAAAAAAGGAAGCTTCCATGGTGAAACCTAGAGATGGTGGAGCATTTTCTTTGCAGAAGCATTCCCACACAACCTCAAAGTGAAAATGACCCTGGGCCTTGCTGCTGTCTACATAGCAGACTGGTCCTAGAGGTGGTTATCATTACAGGACACTACTGGGCTTTCTAATCTGCATACCATTGCATGGAGGAATGTCACCTAAAGATCCTTATTGCAAGAAACTATTTAGTATTTTTTTAAAAATAAGATTGTGGAATTAGATATTTTCTTAAAACTGCTATATAAAGGGTTTTAATATTTTTGTAAAAAATATTAATGAATCTCTCTTCTGTCAGTTGACTGATGATATAATCCTTTAAAAACAAAGGATGCTAGACCCAAGGTTTCACTGATCATTATACACTTAGATGGAGAAAAGCATATAATCACATATGGTAATGTTGGAAATTTATGTTTTTAATAGTATAATTTACTCTTTCAACCAGAGATTGAAGTACTTTTTGAAACACATAGTTTGTTAATATTTGAGCTTTTTGGCTACCTATGTCCCTGCATATTTTTCTTTTTGGTTTTAAAATGCTTAGAAATTTTTAAAAAGTATTCAGAGCTCAAGAGCATTGGAAAATAGGGGGTGAACAGGATTTGTCTTTGGTTTTATTCTGTCAACACTCATGGCACATAGTTTTACTTCCACTCTGTCCTGTTTATTTATTATGGAAAATTTGTGAAATATTTTCATGTCTGGTAAATCAAGCACTTTAACCAGTTTGTTTTAGAATAGCTACATACATTCAAATGAGTACTTTTTCTTAACTTCTGAAAAGAAAACAAAAACGAGTATGTCATGCAATCATGCAACAATGTACTGTCAGTATAGTACCCATGCATTCCGCGTGGCTAGTTAATTTAACATTAAACTAACTTAGTTTCTCATAAAATGGTTACATCTCAGTAAAGCTGAAGAATGTAAAATGATAATAATAATTACAATAATTTAGTGCCTGTGAGTTCTACAATGATTGCCCTGGACACAGATGCAGAAGACTTTTTCTAGATGACTCTGCAGGACAATGGTGCTAGGGAAAAATGAAATTATCTTGCAGGACTCAGGACTCAAACCTGCACATCAGCTGTCTTTCAGAAAACATTTGCAGAGGAAAAAAGGGCTGGCAGCTAAATGGAGTGATGGGAGAATTTAGAGTCAAACACATTAAGAAAGACAACCCGAGGTTCAACAGAAACAGGCTGTGTGATTTGGGTGGATTATTCCATAACTTCATCTGTAAAACAAACATTGTAAGACCTACCTGGTGCAGGTGTTGAGAGGAATAAACAAGGCTGGGTAAACAAACAGGTAGTAGCACTGTCACCCTAGGAGACAGGTGCACATACACATGCACAAACACCCATATGGGACCAGTTTCATAAGCTTAGAAACAACCACTTGTCACCAGGGTAACTAGATTTTGCCTTCTCAGGGCACAGAAAAAAAAAAAAATCTTCCGTTTAATTAATGTCAAAATTGCCATTGAAGGTGAGCTTGTTGGGAGAACCACAGCCCACCTCCACTTCCTGCCCCAGGGCTGCTGTCCTCATCACGCCCTGGGAGTCCTGTGGCAGCTCTGCTTTGTCTCAGGCTCACACTTTGAGGATGGAAACCCCTAGTGTCTCATGGTGCTGGGGATTTAGCTTTGTCTCTGTCCCCTTGGTGATCAGGAGCCTGGGACTTCTACTGTCCCCACTCCCACCATCAACTTGACTCTGAAGCCAGAAGGTATCAACGCTGCTTTCATTTTCAACCTGCTCCAGGGATGGGGTGGGCGAGGCAGGAGTGTGGCCCTCTGCATACAGATCACCTGTCCTAAGCAGGGGCAGTTTGGTTCTTTCACGTTACTGCCCCTGAATTGTCTTCCAGGCTTCTTTGTGATCTCCTCCCAGCTGTATTTACATATACACATAATTAAAATACACTTACTTTTCCAAAAGCAACTTTATATTGCTTTCCCCAGATTAAGTGGGGAGAACCCATGTTTCTCTCTCCTCCTCCTCAATGGAATTTTACATAGAAAAGGACAGAACAACTCTGAAAACAAGTCACCCACCACAAGCTGGTCCCACTTCCCACAGTGAGGCTGTCATGCTCACAAGGACTGATCCAGCCTCGTTTTGCTAGGCTAGGACACCCTTTGGTGGAACAGCCATACCCCACTTCCCAACCCACGTCCCATTCATTGGACCCAAGCCTGGCAGGTGCAATGCAGATGGCCGGGACACCTGGGAAGTGAGGACTGGCGTGTGGATGGGGATGGCTAGAAGGGTTCAGATGCTAAGGCAATGGGGAGACAGACATGCTGATGAAGGTCCAGTTTACCTTGCAGAGAGCACAAGGGATGGGGGGCAGGGGGACTTACATGGCAGGAAAGGTGATTGGACTCAGATTTATGTCACAAAACAAAAAGAGAGCCAGGACAGTGGGCTTACTTGCGGAAGTATATACAAGTGAACTGGGGGCAGTGTACATGGAAGATCCCTCCTGGTTTGCCTGGCACAACAGCACCGTGCCTACAAGAGAGAGAGAGATGGCGTCTGGTTTGGGAACAGGCACACTGCACTGGAGAGTGCACTGCACACACAGGAAAGGCAGAGAAATGAACACACAGCCACATCCCCCAGTGCAGGACGGACACACCCAAGGAAGCCCCCTGCCTCAGCCAAAGGGAATCGCTGGAAACCCACCCCCAGCCCACCAAGCACATGTCATGACTTTTCACATCGGGTTTGAGTAGTGAGGTCGATCTGACCCGGAGCCCTGTTTCAGATCAGGAATAGGAGCCGTAGGGTGGACTTGAAAGGGAACTTTAGGAATGCCGGAGAAAAACTAGATAGCAAGCTGGATTTGAACACCCTTTCCTGTGTGATCTTGGTAAGTCACTGGACCTCTCTGTGCCTCAGCATTCACATCTGAAAAACAAGGGTAATTATACCTACCTCCAAAAGGTGTACCCAGAGCAGGGACTGGTATACAACAATAGCTAACCAGTGCTAAGTACATGTACCCATAAGTTTAGAAAAAGCTTTCCCTTATCCCAAACTTTAGTCTTTCTAGATTAGTGCTGTAGAGGAAAAACTGAAGGCAGGGCAGAAATGAAGGCAGTCTCTGACCTCCCCATTGTTACCCACTCTGAACACAAAGAAGACCTGGAAATAGAGGATCTTTGGCTTTGGCATTGGTGGCGCTCTCCCCAGAGCTGTCACCTCCCACTGCAGAGGCAGCTCGCTGTGGCTGGAGCCAATGGCTTCACTCCATTGACAGTGAAGCTTCTGCTTGATTAAAAGCAAGATGCACCATGCTTGTCTTTGCAAAATGGAATTTTACAGCAAGAAGGAACAGTGGAGTTCTGGAGTATCACCTCTGTCTGTCTTCTCCTTGCTTAGAGCTACCACCCACTCCGAGCACAGATGTAGTCAGAAATCTTCTCCTGTTGGTATCAAGTTCAAGTTCAAGGACTGAACAGAAAAGTGGGCCCTTGGAAGAGTTTAAGACAATTACAGATCCTAGCAAAGCCTTCTCGGGGTTTCTGTTCATCCCCGCTTGGCTCGGTATCCCATCAGCGCCATGACAAGAAGTCGTCTTACAAGTGCACCCCCAGGAATAGAAACTTTCCCACGTTCCGGGGACTCAACCGGGGGAAAGGTTCTACAGTCTTTTTGTGCCTTTCACAACTTAAAAGTGGAGGCAGCCTGTAATTCCAGCACTCTGGGAGCCTAAAACAGGATTGTAAATTGAGCCAGCATGAGCAGTTCAGAAATTAGAGGGAGCCTGTCTCAAGAAAAGGAAAGAAAATTAAATGAATAAACCTTCTGGTGTCATTAAGCTTTAACTAAACAGAGATCTCAGAATTAACATTTCTCCATTGTTCTCTATGACCTGCACTCCAGCTTCCCTCGGGCATTACAACATTATGGAGGGGACGTAGGTAAGAGAGGGGGCAGAATTATGTGTGCATGTTTGAGTTCCCCACAGTGAATAAAATCAGAGGACCAGGGTATAGCTCAGTGGCACAGTGCCTCCCTGGCAAGCTCAACGTCTTGAGTTCCATTCCCATTACCAAACCAACAACAACAGCAACAAAACTTTTAATATAATCATTATGTCCTTTAAATGTATAAAAATGTTTAAAATGTTAACAAGAAGGGAAGTAGGAGAAGCCTTCCTCCAAATCCTTTCCTATGTCTGCTTCTTGTACTGCTCTAAATGTAAATATCATTTATAGTGAAATAAGCATTTCCTTGACATTCCACGCTCATCTCATCTTTTCTCTGATCAGGAGATTGGACCAGTCTTTCATAAGACAAAGTCTCCCTGGGGCAGAATTTCTACCTGAAGGAATGTGCTTCTCACCTTTCTTTATCCATCCGATGCTTAAAGCTAGAGAGGAGCCATCTGCAGTCTCTCCCCATAATCCTGTCTCCTAACTTAGTTGAGGATGTCCCGGTAAAATTAACTGATTATCCTGTGGGCATACAGGAGTATGCTACCACTGAGCTACGTTCCTAGCCCTTTTCACTTTAAAACCAGCTTTACCCAAATTGCCCAGGCAGGCCTTCAAGTTTTGACCTTCCTAATTCAGTCTCCAAAGTATCTGAGGCTGTAGGTATCTAAAAGTTTCGATGAACAAAGGCTAAATTTATGTTCTTTCTACTTCATTCTTAAAACAATTTATCATAGCCTAAGTCTTCCTCTATTCTAATTTGTCCCCAGCATATATTTAGCAGGTAATTGGCAAAGTCATCAAACAAGATCAAACAAGATCCTAAGATCAAACAAACTGATCCTGAGATGAGGATTGGGGTCTAAAATCAATCCGTGAAAGATAAACTGCTCATGAGGAAAATATGGAATAAATTCCTGTAAAAAAATGTTCTTTTTAAAAGTCTTATTATCAATAGGTGTTCCAGATGACTTTGCAGAAGCTGTACATGTGAATTTCTTATTGATAAATATCTTAAGGATTCGTGTTTCTGTAGAATACACAGAAAGCTACCATGTCACAATTATCTAAGGCAGGACTCTGACAAGTAAATTCAGAGAAGTGAACTTCCTCAGAAGTTTTTCTCTCCTCTGCATCCCTGGCTGAAAAAAATAAAAACAAAAAGAATCTTTTAAAATGCTATTTGAAATTTCTTTGAGTGTCTTAATTTTAAAAGAAAAAAAATCATCTCATTATAACAACAACAAAATATCCAGAAAGCCATTTCAGTATTATGCAGTTAAAACCCTTGGGTCAAATTTCAATATCCTCAATGCAATTTATTGAATTCTGCTGGGACACAACACAGATGCTGTATAGAAAGCTAAAACCTGGCTAGGCATAATGAAGCCTTCCTAATTCCTCTTATGCTGCAGAGCCTGAGAAACAGGACTAAAATAACTGCTCTGAATGCTCTCTTAGTAGTTTAAAAAAATCTTTAGGCAATGACTTTGACCTTTGTAAAACAAAACCTATGTAGTTATAAGACTTGGTGTCTGTTACCTAAAGACATGCACCAATTTAATTTGCAAAGTACTTATCAGATGTTCCCTTAGTACTCTTGTGACCTTTCTTAAAAGAGAGCTTGGAATTTAGCAAAAATGAAGCCATAGAGAAGAACATCAAACCTCCACATATTTGGAGGAAGGGATGGTAGTGTGTATTTGTTTATAAAAGTAAGCCTAAGAATCAGTAGGGCTTAGGCAGGGGTACCAGGAAACGTTCCTAAGGATACTCAAAACACTTGCCAGCAGAGCATGCGCATAGCCTTTCAATAAACCCCCTGAACTAACTTCTGTCTGCTTCAGCCTCCAACAGATACCCTCTATCTCCAGTTGGTATGAGCCCACGTCTACAACTATGGCAATATTCTGAACTTCTTGGGCACTTGAGCATTTGCTTATTAGACTCCTTACAAATGAAGTGAGAAAGCAGATTCAAATAATAGCATTTTTTCCCATTCTCTAGCCGGGACAGATATCATTAATCAATGTTACTATTACTTATCCCTATTGGCCCATGAGCCTCAGATTCGCTCTCAATACAGCTAATGGACAATTGTTACTACTGTGACTAGAATTGACAGAGTGAGTAGAACCTTCATGCAAATCTTAGCTTAGCATTCAGATAAACCACCTGAGACTGACCTTGCAGGTCAAACAGGGCCATATGTTGGCAATTTCATATGGCTTGACTTTTAGCAGAATTAACTTTCTCTGTTGTCCCTTCTGCATAATTTAAAAGTGACCTCTTCTCCCACTCCCCAGGAGTGAATTAATTATTCTTTTTCTGTGTTACTATTTTCTTTTTGAATCTTCTTGGTAGAGTTTTTGTCATGATCTGCAACAATTCCTATTTACGTAAGGGTCTGCACTACGGAATCCTCCTAGGGCTGAACCAAATCTTACTCATCTTTTTTCCCCCTGTACCTAGCAAAATGCCTGACCCTCAGAGATTAACAAATATAGCTGAATTATAATACTTTTGACAGAACTCTATTTTTGTTTTCTTTGCTAAAAATAGTTCTTTTTCAAACCAACTCTGCTTAAGGGAGCCTTCTTCTTCTGGAAATGGGTATGCCTCAAGGTCAAAAATATTTACAAGTTAAAACTACAACATCCACTGTCTCTTGCTTGAATTCCAGTGAAGCAGGTCACCTGGGAAGCCTCATCATCCATTTCTTGGATTGTTGACTATATCAGTGTTGTCAGATCTGGGAGTAAGCAGAGTCTGTCACTCTTGTGCAGAGAACCACAGTCTTCAGTATGGTAAAATGTCCACAAAGACACTGCCCAGCAGGATTTGGAATGCTGCGCTGTGCCAGTGACCCTTTTAGCTCACCTGTAGACTCTCCAGCACGTAGGAGGACACTGCTGGGCCCGGGGGGCCAAGCAGAACCCTATGAGCATATGTTCTACTACAATCAGGAAACAGAAAACACAAATTTTTAACTCTTCTGAAAACCCTGAGGTGAAGAACTCAGACTCAAATTGCGTGGAATAGTGGTCTAGGTTCCTGCTGAGCATCTTTGCGCATGCTCATCTTCACCCCAGAAAGCCCTCCATTCCCCTAGACTAGTTCCCTCCTCATGCAGCTCTGGCTTCTCTCCTTCCTGCAAACTTTTAGTCCCGTCTTCCTTCCTTGTTTTCAATGTTAGCATAACCTCCTCTGCTGATGACACTAACTCCAAAAGGCCAAGCATCACAACTCCCTCATCTCTCCTCCCCATGGGACCAAGGACTTGGGCTTAACCAGGTGGGATTAACTGATGAGCAAACAAAAGGGTTTTTGCTAGGCAGACAGACTACATGTCCAAGAAATAAAATCAAAGTGGCATTCAGGAAGCAGGAAAAGAAGCCATTTTACAGTGTGCCTTTAGTATCCACTGTACAGAATCCCTGGTACCATTACAGTGAATGTCTAAGACTTTTGCTGCAATTTTGGCTTCTTAAAAAAAAAAAAAAAATCAGGCTGGGAATATAGCTCAGCAGCACAGCACCTGCCTGGCAAGCACGGGGTCCTGAGTTTGATTCCTGGTAGGAAAAATTAAAAATAAAATAAAATAATCAAAAGAGTAGCCCACCAGCTGGACACTAGGATCCACACCATTACCCTAAGATAAAGGCCAGCAATGGTATTTGGAGCTACTCTGTGCAAATACATGAAGCAAAGATACAGGTAACATCAGCAAGGCAGCTTTACAAAATAGCCAAGAGTTGACAGGAATCCCAGGACACCTGTTCCATAAGTCTCTGCATCTGTCTGGACACACAAAGCCTCTGCTATGCTGGCCAAGGCATATGGAAACGGAGCTCTATTCTGGGACCCAGTTTTCCAGATATCACTGAGGCTGAGAAGTAGGCTGAGAGGAAACCTCACAGGCCCGTGACCAAGTGGGCACAGTGGACCGCTGCGGAGCCCAGTGCTTGAGGCTGAGAGTTCAGCTAGGCGCAGATGGGGCATCAATGTCTCTGTGCTTTGGGCAGGTAGACACTGGTTTCTACTGTGTGCCAGGCCCTGTGCTGGGCTCTGGGGCCCCTCCACTCAACTCCATGGGCTTTGAGAACCACAAAATGGTCTGCCTTGGAGCTTTCAGGTGATCAATAATGAAGAAAAACACAAGCAAAGAAGAAAGAATTTATTCTGAATGCCAACCCCAAAATAAGGCACGGAGACTAAAAAAAAATATCAAATTTAAAACATTTTAGAACTTCAGAAAAATTATAGCACTAGAGATTCAACCTAAGACCTTTGCACTGAGGGATTTATACTTTCCCAGTCCATTTTTATTTTTATTTTATTAAAACAAGGTCTTGCTGGGACACACAGTTGCCTAGACTGCGGCTGAGCTTGCCACCCTTTACCTCAGGCTTCCATAGTGCTGGGACAACAGGCAGGTGCCCCTGTGTTCTAGCTTAGGGCTATTTCTATTAGATAAAACTATTACGACTTTGATTAAAAGGAGTTATGTATTTCTGCAATGTATTGCTCTTGTAAGTGATAAAGGGTAATACTGATAATCAGTGCTAAGATACTTTGATTTTATATATATATATATATATATATGAACACTATATATATATATAAACACACACACACACATATATATATATATATATATATATATATATATATATATATAAACACTTTTCATTCAATATTTGCCACAAAGTATATATGCTGCATTTGCCTCTTCTCCCTTAGTAAGGACCAGAGAGGATCTGTCGTGCTTTATAGCTGAAGAAAAAGGAGGCAGAGCATAACTATGTTATTTAACAAAAGCAGGGCACATTATATAAGGCAAATGACAGAAGAAACACAAGCTATTTGGGTTGCTAAACCAATGACTTCTTCCAGATTTCACAGCTGTATAGTGATTTTTAAAGAATTATTTTTTAGCTGGGAGTGGTGGCTCATGCCTGTCATCCCAGCACTTGGGAGGCTGAGGCAGGAGGATCAGTGCAATTTCAAGACCAGCCTGGGCTACAAAAGTGAGCTCAAGACCAGCCTCAATTGCATAGCGAGACCCTGTCTCATGAAGACCAAAAAAATTATTTTTTAAAAATTAACTAAAAGAAGGGAATGGTCATCAGTGAAAGAACCAGCTGAAGGCTGGGGAGAACAGTCACTTTCCTGAAGCATGCAAACACTTTTTTGTGTGTTTGTGTCACTGGGGATTAAATCCAGATCCTTCCTATTGAGTTCTCAATACTTTCCACTGAGACAGGGACTCACAGAGTCACTAAGTTGTTCAGGCTGGGTTCAAGCTTCTGAGCTCTTTTGCCTGAGGGCTTCAGAGTGCTGGAATTAGAGGCTCATTCCGCCATGCCTGGCTCAAACTCCTTTTAGAATCAGTGCAGTATCTCACGAAGGAAAAGCAATTCCCCCACTTGTTCCTATAGCTTCCTGAGTCACCAGAACCCCCTAGAGAACACCCAAGGTAAAATCTTGGGGCCCACCCTAATGTTGCTAATTCAGCAGGTCTGTGCTGCAGTTTGACATTACGCACATTTAACAAGATCCTTTGTCATAGAGGGACCATACTTTGAGAAATGGTACGAAGTGTCAGTTTCTCAGATCTTAAAGCTATGGATGAGCTCTTCTCTTCATTAAATTGGAAGTTGTCAAACTGTCACAGGAGTTTAAGAATCAACTAGAGAATATGTCAAATGGTGGTACCCCTCTGGTCCCACCAACAGATGGTTTGATTTACAGGTTCAGAATTCTGCATATTTAATCAATAACCAGGTAGTTGTAGTGTGCCATAGATGGCTTGGACAAACTCGGGCTCCAGGTCACTCAACTCCATATTCTCAGGAGAAAATTTAACATAGCGGAATAGGTAGATAGGCCTCAAGTTTTCTGTGGATGAAAATTGAGCAATTATTTTTGTGTTTATCATTTTGTGCATATGCATAAAATGTTGCATTTCTTTGCTCTGTAGTACTTCAGACACACACAAAAAAAGTAACTCACTCTTAAGAGTCTGGAGATAGAATGGAGAGGAATGGAATGTGGCAAAAATCACCACAGTTTGAAGAGGCCCCTCTTCAAAAGAAGAGAGGCCCCTCTGGACTTCTCATCCTGCCAAAATCATGCACACTCCTGCTTTGATGTGGAGTTCTGAGAAGAAACCAACCCTGTTGACAATTGCTGTGGGACTGTGAGCTTCTAGAGCTTTGAGAAAGGAAAGTCTGGCTTAAACCCTGGCTGCACAAAACTTTGTTACACGAAATCTAGCCCTATGCCTAAGAAATCCGGCCCTGAGGCAAGGCACCATCTGAGGTGACAGAGGGGCATGTAAGAGTGCTCTAAATGTCTGAAGGCTTAATTCTAAAACTTGGTCAGAGCGGAAGATGCACTGCCGTTAATCCTTGTCCAACAGTACTCCTCACTTTGAACACTTATCCCATCGTCCTGGCCACTGGCTTACACAATCCTGCAAGGGCTTTCAAGAGTCTGCACAAAAGTGTGGTTAAAAGTCTAGTGAATGCTCTTGCCAGAGAAAAAGCAGATTTATAAAAACGTTAAAGTGCACAGTCATTGACCTTATTCACCTTATTTGCTGCTGTGTAACTTCTGGTTCTTCCCTGGAGTCAGAATGGAAGGTAAGCTCTTACACTGGACTTGGACAGTGAGGCAACCACTCCAGGAAGACAAAAGACACTCATGAAAGAAGTCTTCCAGATTTGCTTCAGGGAAAGCACGCATGTGCGGACACTTGTGTATGTGTGTGTGTGTGTGTGTGCGCGCGCGCGCGTACGTGCACGTGCACGCGTCAGTGGAGTACAGGGCTATCCAAGGCACTGTGATATTTTTTGAAAATAATTTCACAAATTAAGCATATTTTTTCAATCATGCCTTGCACCTGTATTAAACTTCTGTGAGAATGAGAGGCCCGGGCAATTGCAATAAGGTCCCTGCCAAGAAAGGCGGCTGTTTCCAATTGACAAATTCATCCAAAATTCGTCTGGAGGCCCAGTGGACTGTGTAGGCTTTTGTAGTTATGCAGTTTTGAACATCAGACTAGCACTGTGCTAATCCGTGTAAGGATATTTCCACAGTTAATAACTAATGCTTTTACATCCGCCTGAATGACGGGCTTCTCTGAAGGACTGCAGTACAGCTTTAAATACAAGGATGTTTCCATTTAGGCCCAGATGTTCTAGGGAAATGTTGCATGTATATTTAATTCTTATAAATCAAATCATGTTTTAATTGTACCAAGAGATTTCCATATTTAAAGGAGCCCTGAAGCGAATCTGCCTATCATGTAAATAATCCCTGACTCTAATTTACTTTTGTAAGTTTTGACTTTCATAATATTCAAAAAGAAATATAACATTACTTCTTTTATCTTTTCACTTATTTTGAATTAATTTCAAACTATAGAAAAGTTGCAAGAATCTCTGTACAACTTTCTCCTTGGTTGTTTGCAGTTTAAAATTTTGAGTGACTAATTTTTTTTTTTAAAGAATCTTTTATTTTTATTTTTTATTTATTTTTTTCTTGTTTCAGAACCTTTATTTGTTTATTCACTCATTTTTATGGCTGGCTCAGCCTGCCCCGAGGGCAGGGCTGGCGCAGCATGTGGTGCCGGGGATCGAACCGTGGTCCCTGAAGCCGCCCAAGCTTTCCCAAGCAGGCGATTTAGACCACTGAGCCATCCTGCCGGACCCTTAAGTGACTAATTCTTATCCATTTGTCTCCAATCTTTGGGCTAGTGGTGGTTTCAAAAAGAAATTGAACTTTATAGATGTAAAAATTCCCCATATATCCTACTAAATACTTGAGAAGTGCTAGACAACCTGCTAAAACTTTTCCTGGCTTTTTACCTATTCTTAACAACCCTATCGGACAGGCACTTCATTGTGTTTCATAGAGAAGGATATTGAGACAGAGAGCTGTAATTGCTTCTCCCAGGTCACAGGGCTCTTGTGATGCTGAATGCAAATCATACCAATCAGATCCTGGGGCCTGAGATTTTAATAATATTCTTCTAAATTGGGTATTAGAAAACTTTAGCTAAATCTGGCCTCATCAGCATTGCTGTAAGCTCAAATGATTTTTACATTTTCAGTATCTTTAAGTAAAGTTTGACTAGAAGACAGCATAGTCACTTATTTATGTCTTCCATATTTTATGCTTCAAGAGTAGAGCAGAGAGGTTGCATCAGACCTCATGACCTGCAAAGACTAAAATATTTGTTGCCTGCTCTTCATCAGAAAGTGTCCTATTGTCCTCTTAGTGTTTGGAACAATATTAACAGTAACTATTCCTCTTGGGATGCCATTGTTTCTTGCCTAGGTAGCTGTCATTAAATATTTCAGAGAATATCATTTTATCAGTAGAGAACAAAAATCTTTTGAAGATGTCATTTCAAAACTATTTGCTCCAAACTTCTTTCTTCTGTCTTTTTTTTTTTTTTTTGTATTTTTTTTTTTTAGGGAAGGTTCTCCAGGATGCTCAGGATCTCACCATTGGATTGGACTGGTGGTACTCCTTCTGTTTATAGCCTGCCAAGAGCTGGGATTACAAGTGAGTGCCACCATAGCCAGTCTCCAGGTGGGGCCAGCATGGCAGGTCTGGGGATGGATCTCCTGGCCCCTGCACCTACTTGCAGTTGCTTTAATCAGCCGTGCTATTTGGCTAGCCCTCCAAATTTCTTTTGAACTCATTGAAACAATTGGAAACAAAATGGTCCCAAGGAGTACTTGTGAATTTCTAACTAATCCTCTACAAGGAAAAAAAAGAAAATGAGTTTTATTGTCTGAGGTTTGTTTCATCAATGTTGAGTTTGCATACATAAGGAAGAACCAGCATTCTCCAACTACTATATTATCACCTGCTCCCTAGGGCTTTTTGTAAAAGTAGATATTTAATCTAGCAGGTCTGGACTAAGGCCTGAGATTTTGTGTTTCTAATAAGTGGCTAGGTGATCCTGGTACTGTTGGTAAGCCTGAAATGTTAGGAACCCTACGTGCAGCCTCAACCACAAGTAATACTGGAGTTTTGAATATTGAGATAGCACTGGGGTTCTGATATGACACCAATTACATTTTGTACATTGTAATATTTTAAATAAGAAAATGAAAAAGAAAGTTAAGGGGCTGGGGAGATAGCGCAGTAGAGTAAGCGCTTGCCTGGTAAACCCAAGGTCCTGAGTTTAATCCCCAGTCCTGGAGAAAAAAAAAAAAAAGTTTAAATCCACAAGGGGAAAAATCTTTCATTGCTGTAGCACAATGTTTCTCCAAAGTTTTTGTTTTTTCATATATTTAGGACAGGGTCTACAGGGTCTCACTACATAATTGGACTCAGTGATTCTCCTGTTTTCAGCCTCCCAAGTGATGGGATTACAGGCATGTACCACCACAGAGTCTTAATCTCTATCTCAGGGTGCATCTGCTTACACAGGCACTTTAATCCACTGAGCTATCTGGTTGACTCTTCTTTCGCCAAAGTTTAAGCTTTTCATGAAGCCACTCCTGCTTATCAGTGGTGATACTACTCACCAGCCTCCCTTCGACTGAAGCTGCTTTCCAGCTCAAACACCTGAGTCTTCCAGGCTAAAGATGTTAACTAGGACCTCCTACTCACATTTTATATTCTGTGGCTGCCTTTAAAATGCAATAAAGGGCCAGGGATGTAGCTCAGCAGCCCAAGTGCCTGCCTGGCAAGCACAAGGCCCTGAGTTCAATTCCAAGTGCAAAAATAAAGAAAAAAAAAAAAAACTATAAAAGGAGCTCCTAAACAGAATGAATCTTGTATAGAAAAGCCTGTTTACAAGATTAAATTAAAACAGAGTGGGAAACAGACCATGTGAATAGTGAACTCTTCAGTTTCTATGGTGCAGCTGAAAAATCAGTCTCATCAGTTTCTCTTCTAGCCTCTGACTATAAGATATTTGATGTTGGGTATACCATGAGGTATCTCAAAACTTCAATTATACTTGCAAAGTAAGGACAAAAATGTGCATTTCGTGAAGTACAGCTTTAAGGATAGGACCTATGATATGGAAGTGTTTGGAAAATAGTAGACAATAGACGCTCTCAATGGTAAAAACACTAATAATAATTGTTATTGAAGATATCCAAATACATCTCTTTGAAGACTTTGTTCCTTTCAGCGAGGAGAGGTAACAAAGTGCTTTGTTCGGGCTCTAGCATGAAGCCAGGTGCAATCAACAACAAGTAGAAAATGAAGAACTAACCAGAAACACGCATGGCTGAGGAAGCAGCAAGCCAGGCTGCATGGCTCTGCTCCACTCTGCTGCCCGGCAACGCGGAGAATCCAGGGCTTAGTGCGCTTGAGTCTCTGCCCCTCTGACCTGCGACACAGTGCACGTTCGTCTTTCAACTGGCCTCAGTGCACTTACCTGTCTCACAGCCTGCTCCTAAGGAAATTTTAGTTTTCCATCACTACTTAGGAGACAAAAAAAATCTACAATTGTTTAAAAGCTGGAGTAGGTGGGTTTTCAAGTCTCTGAAGTGAACACAGAGGCTCCTTTCTCCTCACTCCCTTCTCCCATCTCCCTATCTTCTAGAAATAAGGAGCTCTAAAGTCTAAAATTAGCCTCAAGATGGGCTCCCTCTTTTCTCTTCTACACCCCCCAAACACTATCGCAGAACTTTACTTCCTGAGGGAGTAGATGCTCTGCAGAATGGCGATGGAAATTCCTCTTGCGTTGCCAGGCAATGCCTCACCGATTAGGTTTCAAATCCTGACCCTACTTCTAGTGAAGGCAGAAAATACACTTCACCTATGAATTCCTCAAAAAGTAATTGGATGTTTTATTCAAATACGCACAATACAACAATACAACATGCAACACACGCACATACACACACACACACACACACACACACACACACACACACCCTCTGCTACACGCTGAAAGCAAATAAGGTATATTTGGCTGGTGAAAATTATTTTCAAAAACTACAGAGAACTCATACAGAGGATTTCGATCTTCACCATGCCACATGTACATCAAGCAAATACTGAAAACACAAGAATAGATTCATTTTTTGTGTCCAGAAAATATCAGTGATATTGGGGTGTGCATGTCTTGAAATGATAAAGGGCTTAATACAATGATCAGGGTACATCGATTAACCTTTGCATCAGATTTAAGTATGTAACCCATTAACTAATTTAATCTCTCAAAAAAATAACAGCCGCTGGCATTATTCTTTGAATAATCCTTGTTTAGTTTCTATAATGGTATACAGTTTAATGAAAAACTCATTAGAAGGTAGCATACGGCATAATTAATTCTGCCCAGTTCTTTTGGTGTGAATAGCTAATGCAGATACTGAATTCCATTTTCCACCAGCTTTATTAATTTTTCATAAACCAATATTGCAACTGTAATGGGTTGTAACACTTCCATAGAAGTTCCAGAAATGCATTAACTGTCATCAGTGTAGTTAACCCCAGCAGGACTTTTGCCATTCGTAAGGTGGCTCTTCAGCCCTCTCTTTTCCTGAGAGAATGGGGCAGTGTTGTTTTATACTTGGGTATGAGTTTATACATTAAGGGTATTAAATGATATTTAGTGAATTTGTCTCTACTTACATAGCCATTTAGTTGATTGGGAAGATGATAGCTATGCAATTTGGAAGGAAACACTTGAGTTGGAAGCAAAACATGTTCAGAATTGCATGGTATATAAGCAAATAACAATCCAAGTAAAATATATAATTTTAAAAAATTACCCTATGTTTGAAATCTCTGGTGATTTATTTTCCTTGCAAAATATTTACACTAACGCTGAAAACAAGTTTTTTTATGGAATTTCATGAGTTTAGTGATGTGAAATTTAATTTGGGCAGCCATTATGTAGCAGATGTAGCCTTAAATTCTGGAGGGCTTCACTCACCCCTGGGTAAAGCACTTTTGACAAATCTGTCTTCGTTCAGAGCAGAGATGTAGGTGCTAACTTGCCACCTGACAGCTCTGCTTGTTTGTTTTTTATTTATGATGTCTATTATTTTTTAGAAAGTCGTTGCATTGCTGCTAACCACTCAGAAAATAAATTCTGGAATCTTGATTCCTATATGTGGTATTTTCATGTCGTTTGCAACGTGTCTGTAGACAGTACTCTCTGATCTCAAAAGATCAATATTTTTCAGCCTTTGGAAAAAAGAATTTCACTTGACTCTGAAATTCCCATCAGTAGGTAGCTAGTAAAGATCAAGTATATATATATATATATATATATATATATATATATATATATATATATATAATATTTTTTACTGGATTCTAAAGATAAAGGTTGAGAAGTGCCTTGAGGTTCTACAAACCTTATCCTTATTCAACTTAACAATGATCCGTTCCTACTTTCTTGGTAAGTAAATTCTTGTTTATCCTTCAAGACCCAATTTCCAACATCCTAGTGTAGAGAAAGTTACTACTGTCAGTGTGTACTTTGGGGAGGGCCACACATCATTTTTTTGTACACCAAATTTCTGTTTTGCATTCTTCTCTGTCCTGTTGATGTCTTGAAGGAAAGGTCTAGATTTATCTCTGCAACTACAGCCCTAGCACAGAGCCCACTCTTCAATAGCATGGTACTATAGTAAAAGATCAATTAATAAAATAAATGATGTTAATATCTGTTTTTTTCTCTTTGGCCCTGCCCTGATGCAACTCACACTACTGAATGATCTTAGGTAAGGTTATGGGTTCATGGAGTGTGTTACTTCTAAAATAGTACTTTTCACACACACACACACACACACACACAATCTAAACTGGTTGCTTTCTATTTATTAAATCTGTACTTTCCTAGCTAGGATCAGCAAAGTCGGACCAAAGTTTCTGTACAACCCACACACTAAGAATGACTTTCTTATTTTTATATAATTAGAAAAAGAAATAACAAGTGTTTTGTAAAAGGATGTAAAATTTAAATTTCAGTACCCTTAAAGTTTATTAGAATACAGTCTTTCTGGTTTGTCAGTGCACTGGATATGATTACTGTTGACTGTGGTGACATAACGCAGTGGCTGTCAGGGACCAAAAGGGCTGGAATGCTGAAAACTTCTAACAGCTGGATCTCTGCTGGGGCAGTCAGCTGGCTCCTATTGAGTTTGGCCTTCTCTGTTGTAGAACCTAGTAACTTGGTGGTATGAGTTGGTTTTACCATCAGGAGCAGCAGCAGCAGCAGCAAGAACAGAACCCTCACCATTTCCATCATGACACCATTGCTATGGAACCTAAATTCGCAATCGTCACCTGCTTGCTTTCTATTGTGCCAGGCAGTGTTAAGTCAACAGGACTGGCCTACTTCAATCCCTGCACACTTTAAAAAATGACTGTGCTTCCAAGTGACCCCTTGCCAGCTCCTGGGAGATGCACTCTGAGCCCTGAGAGTATTCCTTATTAGGTCAGATGGATTTTGTGAGCTGAAGACCTGGTAGTGCATGGTACCATTTTGTTCAAATGGTTTATGGTAACAAGATAATTTATGGTGAATGTCTCCTTCTCCTGAGGGTGGGGGTGGGGGACTGGTGCTTGAAAGTCCAGGTCAGCATGCATGTGTAAGATGTCCATGCAGTGGAATCCCAGTAAGTGCCATGCACCAAGCTCAGGGGAGTTTGCTCATTCAGTAACAAATTTCATGTGTTGTCACACACCACTTCCAAGAGAAGTAAGCGCTTGTATGACACTCCACATGGGAGGATCCCAGAAGACTTCTTCTGGTCTCTCCTTGACTTCATCCTACACACTTGCCCCTTTGCTGATTTGTGTCTACATCTTTCCTTGTCTTGACACGCTGAGCCTGTGACTTGTGCCACCTTTCTGCATTCTCAGGTCCTTCAAGTGAACAACTAAACTTGGATGTGGCGTGGCAGACTCTCGACAGGAATCAAATCAAAAATTTTTCTCTTCCAAGGTCAAAAGATCACAATAAAAGGCCCGACAATCAAAGATTTGGTTGAATGTCCCGCTGTAAATTCTCCGACCGTTCCTGAAAGCTACAGCTGCTCCTATGTCACTGCTGGCAGCAGCAGCTAAGGTATGAGGGTTGGTAAGTAAAGCTGGGCAGCTATTTTTATTGTCACTCCTGTGTACTAGGGAAGAGCAGATGTGGCGGACACACCACTGTCTACTTTTACAAAGGAACATACTAAGGGGGTGAAAAAAAAGCCTGGTTTAAATAAAGAAGAAAGTCCTTTATATAATAACCACATACTTTGCAAAATCAGACCGTGCTTTCATCAGCTCTACCATGAAAGGCAAGGTCCTGATTTCTACAAGGAATTGAGGAGACAAGAAGTGACCAGCATAGCATAGGTCACAGAGGGAGTACCCTGGGTTAGTTTATTACTTTTGATGTTTGGAAGCTCCCAATAGACTGAGAGCAGTAATCTCAAAGTCTTCCTATGAAATTTCTCCACAACCATTGAACCTCATTCTGCTCCCATGGCCTAACAGGGAGTGGGTAGGGGTGGGCTTTCCATAGAAGGAAAACAATGCTAGCCTCTGCCTTCGGGGGGGGCACCCCTTGACAGACTCCCAATCAACAGAAGGAGAACCAATTCATTTAGGAAATGCAATTTTCAGCATATAAGCAAGTACCAATCCTATCTGAAGATCTAAAATCCCCACAGGCTCCATCAAAGAGGAGCTGCATTCCCTCCTTGGGACATGGCAGGATGCAGATAAAATTAAGGCCAAATGTGGGCAGGAATGAAAAAAAAAATCTGATAAGACAGATGGGGGAAGGAGAAGAGAGAAGTAAAGTGAATTGCAAGTGAAAGGGGAGGCAAAGGTAAACAGATGTACAAGATAGACTCTTTGAAGTGGAACATTTCCAGGCTGAAAATCCTTTGCTCGGGGACTTAAATCTGGGCTCTCCTGTTCCAGTTCACTGAAGTGCACTGCATTTGATTTTGGCACATGTGTAAATTATACAAAACATCACAGAGCCAAAGGTCATTGTGCATAAGGGACTGCTCCATTGCTCTGATCTCGGGGTGGGCGCGCAGGAACATGAGGGCCACAGCGGCTGTGAAGGGTGCTAGTGGGAGCAGGTATCTTCCATTTCCATGATGCCTCTTTCAGGCTGCCTAGGGAGCATCCCCAGTGGCATGCTCTCTACTCAGGGTTCTCATAAAAAGTATCTTGAGGCTACGGTTATTGTGGGTTCTGGACAATACTACTTTTTAAAAATGCTGTTGTATTCAAATTGGAGGAGAGAAATTGGAAAGACACACATGCAAAAGTGCGAAAGGTACCTTCTTAACTACACTGGACGCTGCAAAAGGCAAGCACAGTGAACAATAGCGTAGGCAGCCTCCAGATAGCTTCCTCTGCCCCAATGCTGAAACGAATCATGATTCACAGTGGCCAAAAGCCCATAAAAACCAATACCTTGGTACACATAATCTAAGGTCAAATCCAGCTGCCCTTTGGAGATAAGCAATCACAGAGTTCTGGGTCCAACTTCTTCATTTCTAAACTTCATCTTAACACCCCAATCCACTATCCCATCTCCTGCCTAGTGTGAAGTCATGTGGCCCAGGGCCA
>PVJA010033773.1:0-23056 GCA_004027025.1 Myocastor coypus | reverse complement strand
TCCTCCTGCCTCAGCCTCCCGAGTGCTGGGATTATAGGCGTGCGCCACCACGCCCGGCAAAATAAAATAAATTTTAAAAAATTTTAATACCAGCACTTGGGAGGCTGAGGCAGGAGGATCAGTGCGAATTCAAGACCAGCCTGGGCTACAAAAGTGAGCTCAAGGCCAGCCTGAGCTACATAACAAGACCCTGTCTCAAAAAGACAAAAAAACAAAACAAACAAACCAAAAAACCAAAGTGGAGGCAGGGAGGTCCGGGCAAGTCAGCAAGGAGCAGTATAAAGTCTATGCAGCAGGAATGAATGGAGTCAGTGACAGTCTGCAGCTCAGCAGGGGGCCAGGAGCTATCCACACACAGCCCAACTAGCCAAGGTCCCTCTGAGAGTCAGCTACAGGCCTGGAGTCAGCTAAGGCCACTGGCTGGTCTGGTGTTAGCAACCAGCCTGGACTGGGCATGGCCTGCTGGAGCAGGGCCAGGGTGGGGGTGGGGGGAGCAGCAGAAAAGGAAACCAGAGGTACCTGGAGGCCACAGAGTCCAGCGTGGAGGTAGTGGAAAGCCAGGATGCTGTGGTTGACGGCCAAGAGGCCAAAGAGCCAGGAGGCACTGACCAGCAGAAGCAGCAGAAAGGAGCTGCGCAGGGTCCTGCCAAGAGGACATGGGAGGACACTGGAGGACACACGAGGGTTAGGCAGGGCTCACACAGGGGACACGGAGGACATAGGGGCTCACATAAGAAGACAGGAGCATATTCAGGAGGATACTGGGGAAATGGGCAGTTGCACAAAGACCCAGGAGTACACTCAGGGAGCGTAAGAGGAGATGGGGAAAACAAAGGAGTAGGGAGGCCAGGAGAGGAAACAGATGATAGGTGGGGGACACATGGGGCAGGGGGCAAAATGAGCCACCCAGGCTACAGGAAACTGGGGAGACCTAGGGGACAAGGAGACAGCAGGGTGGAAGCAGGTGTGGGGCCAGAGTATGGCAAGGACACCAGAGGGGGGCCATGGGCTAGGGCTGACATAACTTCATCCCTTTATCCAAACTTCACCAAGGGTGCTCTGGGGGCTCCGGACCACAACTAGGATGGGTCTGCTGTCCTGGGAACTCCCACCCCAAGCATGCCCCAGCCATCGAACTCACAGCACAGGGGTCTTCTTGGCCTCCCTCTGCCCAGTGGAGCAGGATGTGCGGGCAGCAAGGAGAAACATACTCCCATTCATCTAGACCCATGGCAGCCATGTGGGGCCGGGTAGGGCAGCACAAGACAGAGAGACAGAGACAGTGAGAGACAGAGAGACAGGATCAGAGATCAAGACTACACAGAAGCAAAACCAGTGAAACAGTCTTCCTCTCTCCCACATGTGCATGTGTGCATGTGCATGTGTGCAGCGCAAGCGCGCGCGCACACACACACACACACACACACACACACACACACACAACCAGAAACAGAGAAACTTGGAATCACAGGAATAGTCAGATAGAGAACCAGAAAGCAGTGCAGAGGGAGGGAGGCAGGGGGAGTTGCTGCATCTCTGACCTACGGCCCCATCTCCACACCAGCTGAGCAACAAGGAGTAACTGTGACCAGACAGCAGAAGTGGAGGTGGCTCGGCAAGCCTGCAGACCCTCAGCAGATCTCCACCATGCTTGCTGCAAGCCTTCTCTTCTCCCCGGGAGGAAGCACATGGCTAGCACCACATGCCCAGCACTCACCACTATCACAAGGACAACGGGGCTGGCAAAACTCCAGATAAGGGGATCATGGATGGAGATCCAGCAGAAGTCAGGGTTTCCATAGCCCTCAGGGTCCAGGCCAACAGCGAGGCCTTGGAAAAGAAGGGGTGTGTTCTACAGTTGCTGGGTCACACGCATGGGGAGGAACTGGGGGTGAATGTGAGCAGGCCCTCCCCAAGTAGATGGCATGGAAGCTGAGGACAGGGGTGGTAATCAGGAGTGGGGACACAGTCAGGAGTTGGACCATTGGATGAATACAGGCTTGGACTCACAGCCCTAAATGGGCCAGTGGTGGGGCCTCACCCAGCAGCACAGCAGGGACGCCCCAGCCCAGGGCATGGTAGAAACGCATGGCACCACGGTCCACGTTGCGTGGCTCAACCCGCATGCGGTAGAGGTGCAAGCCCTGCACCAGGAGCCATGCAAAGGTGCTGAGGAAGAAGTAGTGCAGGAGGATGGCGACCACAGTGCACAGCAGCTGAAGGCAGGGTAGTGGAGTGTCAGGGCCCCTCTGCCTTCACCCCACCTCTGACCCCATGCCAAGCAGCTGCTTCCCACTTGACCCCTAAACCCCAGCATCTTGCTCTAGCATCCCACCCGAAGCCATTGCCCAATCTGAGCACTCCAACCTCAGAAGCTTTGGCCTCAGACCTTCCCAGGCCTGGTGCGGTCATCAGGACAGACATGACTTGGCCTTGACCTTGTACCTGGTTCTGGGTCCTGTAGATCCCTAGTAAGAAGAGCAGCTCTGCCACTCCTAGAGCAGCTGCCACGTTGGCATGGATCCCACGCACATTGGACTTGAGGCTGCGCAGACTCAGCAGGACCACTGCAGTCAGCACCAGGGCAGCCACAGACACTGCCATGGCCACATGGGTAAACACAGCCAACAGCTCCAGATCACCCTCCAGCCGCTGTGTAGACAGTGATGGTCAGTAGTGTGCTGGGCAGAACCTTCCTGCCCCTCCAGCCTCCTATTTCCTTAACATATTGAATACACACATACCTCACGGGGGGAGGCATCCATAAGGACCCCAAAAGTGCCTGTCCTGCTGCAGCGACACCGAGCATGGGACCCATTCCTGTGCACCAGTTCACAGTCCCGTGCTGTCCACATCCCATGCCGGTCCTCCCTGCAGGCATAGTACAGTTAGCCCCACCTGCCCATAGGGGAGTAGCAGATGGCAGGAGGGGCTATGGGAGCCTGGAGGTGGGAAACATCATTCCTCACAGGTTTAGCTATACAGCAGCACAGGAAGAGGCCTTGGCCAAGTGGGAGCTTTTGGTCAGATTTCCAGAGGCTAATGGAGACAAAGGGTTTCCTTACGGGCCAGGTGGGTCCCACTGCACGCAGACCGCCTTGCTCCTATTTGCTGTCTGTAGCAGGTGAAACTCAAGGTTGATCGGAGACTCCAGGACATCCCTTAGGAAGTTGTGTCCATGAAACACAGCCACGCTGACCACCGGAGAGTTCATAACAGGATTCTGAGGAAGCCTGAGAAGACACCAGTCTGGATTTGGATGCTGCTGACCTCCCCAGTCTCTGACTGCTCATCTCACTCTGCCTTTGGATCACTTGCCATAGCTAACCCAGGACCTGGAATCCTCCCAGAACAGTGCTATTTCTGAGAATGTCTTGAGCCTCCACTGGTGCCAGAGGTGTGGCCTTCCTGTCCAGCCTGAGCTTGGAGGCTTCAGCAGCTCCACTGTCTGTGACTGCTGACCTCAAACATCCCCTCCTGCTCCTACCTGATATGGCTTGATCACTTGGTTTCTGTCTCTTGGTCTGTCTGTATCTGGCTCACATACCGCTCTGTGTTTAATGGCCCCTCCCCCATGACTAAATGGCTGTCAACCTGCATTGCAGCTACTATGTACGGTTTCAGAAAACATTCACTTGGAATCTTCTTGCATAGGTTCCCCAGAGCTGTGCGCAGCAGCACATTGTATACCTGTGAACCTGATGATGTGCCCACCAAAAACGGAGGTGCTGGCTGGGCAGAAGCTCAAAGGACGCTCAGGAGCAAGATGCCTCACAGTACCTGGTGCCCCGGCGCTCAGCCTGGAACTGGGCAGGGAGAAGGCCTCCCAAGGTGCGATACACAAGGAGAATGACAATGGAGACTGAAGACTCAGGCTGTGGCTCTGGGGGTTCTGGTGGAGGGACTGCGCTTGAAGAGGTGGAGTTTTCCATGCTGCTGCCAGTGGGCAGAACTGCCAGGGAGGGGAGGGGCACTGTCAGTGACCTCTGACCCTGAGCACCCACACACCTACCTCTGAACCCAACCCAGCATCAAGCTTCTCAAAGGCTGGAGAGTTGGGGGAGCAGGGTCCCAGGAAGGGGACACACAAGGCCTGGAAAGAGTTATCTGTTGTGAGGGAGGAGATCTGGCAAGGTTGGGGTATGGCAAGGCGTGAGGTGGGAGAATTGGCAAGAAGGTGGTGTGGTATCTGGCTTGGGAAGAACAGGGAAGCAGGACCTGACCCAGAGGCCACCCAAAGGCTCCTACCTTCAGACAAGAATGGCCGTGAGGACTGGGAAGGCAGCAGAACATGAGTATGAGGATCCCAGGCGTCCTGGCCTCGAAAAAGGTTGCTGTGGTAGCGGGGATATCGACGGGTTGCTTGGGTGGAGCTGGGGTGCTCCACACGGTCAATACTGAGCACTGCCCAGAAGAAAGAAAAGTGACACCCATCAAGGACCCTCTGTCCACACTGAAGATCCCATTCCCAGCTACCCCCATCCTGTACCCAGCTTCCACTGTGCTCACTGCAAGTGCAGTGCCTATCCCACAAAGTGCAGAGGGCAACAGCACAGCTTCCTACATCAGCATCTACTGTCTCCTGGATCTTCAGGAGATCCTTCTGCAGCCCCTACCCTGCCCAGCCCGCCCACCACGCACTGATATTGGGTGTCACCAGCCCCACAGGGTTCAGGTATGTGAGCTCCATATTTCTTGCAAGTGTAGCCGCGTATTCCTCCAGGTGCTGCACCAGCCCCGCGCTGCCTGGGGAGCCCCCAGGGGCCCGCTGCCCAAGTGCTGCCCACAAGTCCCCTGTCTCTGGAGCAAGCAGTGCAGAGCCGGCCCATAGCAGATTCTGGGAGGATGGAGATGGAGTTTTGCTCAACCCAGTGAGGAACATGCAATAAAGAGGCAGAGCAGGTATGAGGGGTCTGTCCAGGTGCTTGGAGGGGCCCCAACCAGTAAGAGGATGGAGACAGAGGTCATGAGAAGAGGAAAAGCCCAGGACTTTGGTTGGGAGGGATCTAAACTGGGGATCTGGGACTAGGGGCTGAGGACTGGGACAGGGACTGGGAGTCAGGGCCAGGAACACAGGAACATAGGCATAGGCCCACCTCATTGAAGTGAGCATCTTGTGTAGCTGTCAGCCCAAAACCCTGCTGATGGTTCTCAAAGGCCAGCAGGTAGGCCAGCAGGCGGGCAGTGACTCTAACATCTTGACTGAAGTAGTAATCAGTGTGGCCTGTCACCTCCCTCAGTCGCTGGGCCAGCTTCTTGGCTTCCACAGTGTCCAGTGCAATCCTGTTCTGCTCTAGGCCATCCAGCTGCCAGGACAAGGATGGCAGTAGTTACTTGTTGGCCCCACAGGCCTTTCTTAAAAGCCTTAAAGGGAGAAAAATCTGAGCCAGGTAAAAGGGCAATCAGGAAAAGCCCATGAATTCAAGGGTTGGGTATGCTATTTGGGGCCCATGACAGGTATGGGGATGCTGAGACCAGGGAAGACCCTGGGCACAGGTCAAGGTCTGGGCAGTCTCACCAGAAGACTGAGCTCTCGAAATATAGGGGAGGTACAGTTGAAGAGGTCAGGTTCCAACCAACCATGGTCCTCATCACAGAGTCGCACAGCAGCACCTAGGAGCAGGCAGCCCCTGGTCAGGCCCCGAGCCTAGATACCTCTGCTGACAGGTGGCCACAGCACCCTCTCGTCCCAGGGGAAACCTGAGGCAGAGGCCAGAGTGACAGAGGTACACAGCTAGACTCCTGTAGTAGCCCAAGCCCTATTAGCCCTGTGATCCATTCTCATCACCAAGCACATACTACAAGCACACATATGATGTGCACACATATCACACACGCCAATGTTCACAGCTGTACACACATAGACACAGGCCACACAATACCATCTCATCCACACACAAATGCACTGTCAGACAAGGTCTTCCAGAGTGACCTGAGTGAGGCGGGTTGGGATGAAAGTTGAATGAGAACTGATGTGGCTTTAAGGGAGCTTGTAGCCACCAACAAAAAGGACCTTAACTGAATACAGAATCCCATCCCCTCAAGACAGACTCACAAACACATGCATAGGCACAGAAAGATACACACATGAGCATGCGCACATGGGCAATCTCCATCAGCCATTGCAAAGACCTCAGGCAGCAGGGAGAGTTCTGAGGGGCCCAAAAGCAGCAGGGCAAGCTGGAGTCCTCAAGCAAAGGGGTGGGGTCTTTGTGACCTCAGTCAATAAGGAAAAGCCTTCAGGAAACTTAGAAAGTGGGGAAAATCTTGCAGGAATCTCAGAAATTGGGATAGGGTCTACAAGTCTCAGGAAGTATGAAAGGGCACAGGAGTGCCAGGGGGTAACTCTCAAAGGACCTCAAGGCCTCTGAGAAGGGCCTCTGGAGTCCTCAGACAGCACACAGGGGCCTCAAGGGACTTAAGGCAGCTGGAAGTCATTTAGAGACCTCAGGCAGTGGAGAAGGGTCTGCAGGGACCTTAAGAAGCAGGAAGCATCTGCAAAAGCTCTGGCAGTGGGAGGGGCAGCGCACCTGAGCAAACACATACCCCTTACCTGTACCCCGCAATCCTGCCCAGAAGCCAAGAGAAACAGATGGAGTCTTAATGAGAGTGTAGGGAGATATGGAGAGACCCAGATCCCCTGGAGGTAGCGAGGACCCAACACAGACTCCCACTCCCACTTCATTACATGTATGTGTAAGACCACCCAACTGGGGAAAAGAAGTAGCTCCAGCAGTCAAAACACAGGCCCAGCCCCTACCCTCAGTGGCATCCCTATACCCCATAGACTCACCATGAGCCCCCCGGGGACAGGGGACTGTGGCCAAGACACCAAACTTTGTCTGGGGCCACCACACGCCAGATTTCAGGGACTTAGGACAGGCATCATAGAGCACTAGAGAGAGAGGAGACACTAAACCAAGTTGCCAAGCAAGTGATGGCAACCTCTACTGTTCCTCTGTCACCCACCATAGGCCCACTGCCCACCACTTCCTGGCTGGCTTCTCAGAAGCTATCCCATACTTGGGGAGTAATTGTGGGGTGTCCTGGATGTCACTGATCTTCAGGAAAAGCCCCCACCCCCTGCAACCCCTCCATCTACTCCAGGAGCAGAAATATCCCTTTTAATAACCATGAGTGATATCAGCCTTTTTTTTTTTTTTTTTTTTTTTTTTAAATTAAAACCAGTGTCATATTCTCCACCAAGTTCACATCCATTATAAGGACACAGCCCTTTACAGGAGAAGCTGGGTAGAACTTTCTCACCTCGGCAGCCACTGGCAGTCACCTCTGCAAAGGGACTATCGCAGCTGTTGCACTGGCGGCCAAGGGCTCCCGGGCGGCAGGGACACTGCCCACTATGGGGTGCACATGAGCGCGAGGTGGAGCCCACAGGGTAGCAGTCACAAGGAAGGCATGAGTCACTGCCCGGAGGTCGGTAGTGGAACTCCTGTTCAAGGATGGGTCAGGGGCCTGAAGTCAGAGGTCAGGGTTTAAGGCAAGGGCCTCAGGTGAAGGCTTGGGGAACAAGTGGAATCAAGGGACAAGGGTAAGGAGAGAACAGGGCTTAAAGGCCAGAAGGAAGACTGGCCTCCAATAAAGTGAGAGAAAGGGTTAGGGGATAAGGATGAAAGATCACAACTGGACACAGGTGAGAGGTCAGAGCCCATGACAGATGGCAAAGATCAGCAGGCTATCAACAGTCATAAATGATGTCTGAAGAAGAGTTAAAAGGTCAGGAATCAGGGTCAAGCAAACCTTGCAGTGACACTGCCCATTTGTCTTGTTGCAGCTGGGGTCAAAGCCCTTGTGAACATCACAGTTGCAGGGTCCACACGTTGGGCTCCCCCACCAGCCTCGGGGACACTGCTGGTCCATCCTGGACATGAGATGTTATCTCAGTAACCCTCCCCAGCACCAGCAGGTCTCACACCAGAACCTCAGCCTCAGCTTCTTACCTGTGCTCACAGTGGTGCCCAAAATATCCATCTGCGCAGTCGCAGGTGTAGCCATGGGGGACTCCTGGTAGGTGCCGGCATGACCCCTGGTTCTGACAGGGGTTCAAGAGACAGGCATCCACACATCCTGGGCCATAGTAACCTGCAGAATGGGTTGGGAGGCTCAGAGCACTGGCCACAGAACATAGAGGAGGCAGGCTCCTGTACCTACTCTAGGCCATCCAGCCCAGTAACCATCCCCCACCCTCTAGAGGCCTACCTGGCCGGCAGGTGCAGGTAAAAGTCTGCCAGTGGTCTTGGCAGTCAGCGTGGGGTGGGCAGGGTGCAGAGGCACAGGCATTGGTCACGACACAGCCAGGCTCCACGTTCATTTGGTGGCTAGGGGGCAGCAGGGCTGGGGACCCCAAGGGTGCAGAGCCAAGCCACACACCCTATGGACACAGCCAGCAAGGGGTGAGTCCCAACCTCAAGCCCTGTACATCTGATGATTCCTGATATAGTTTCCTCTAAGCCTCCCAAAGACCATGGCCTCCCAAATATCCCCAATTCAGCCCCCAAAAGACCTAATAGTGCTGTCTCTGGTAGAGATCCCTAATGACTCTTGGTAATCTACACTACTCTCTCACCTCCCAACACTACAGCAAGCTCAATCTGTTTCTCATTGCTTGGAGTCATTGACCTTCCCTCCAACCCCACCTGCATGCAGCCTTTTGGGTTCCCTAGGAGGCCCTGACATCTGACCACTGACTCCAGTGTCCCCATATCCTGTTTCCATGCAGATCCCTACCTGGATACAGCCAACCAAACCCTGAGGAGCCTCCTCCTTACTGCTGAGTGGCAGGCCTCCAACATGGAGCTGCTTTACCTGCAGACCATGCAGCTCAGTCCCCACTGCCATGGCGTCCTAGAAAAGGGGCAGCCAGCACTGAGAGAAAGCCATACCCCAAGGCCAGCATTGGCCTTCTTTAGCCTGCATGAGCATACTTTGTCCTTCTGTACCAGAAGAAGGGGCTGAGAATGAGCTCAAGCATGGAGAACCTGCCTAGGTAGAGAGATGTGTAACAGAATAGGCCCTCCTAGACCCACAGCAGACCTTGAAAATCCATGATTTTTGACCTGGTCTAGTTAGGATTTGGGGCAGAGAATAGAAGGGGCGTTAGCAGTCAGGCAAAGTCCTGGCTACTGAGGTACCTTCAGACTAGGCCAAAAACTTGGGTGACTCCCTAAAATGAGGACGGCCTGCCAGGAACAAACCTGACTGGTGGGGTGGGCTCCTATTAGGGATACGAGGAGAGGGTCTGGGAGAGTATCAGGTATGGTGCAGAGGAAGTGTAGAGATGAGAGGGACCAGTGGGGTCAGATAAGGTAAATCAGCTGAAAAGCTGAGAACAGACTATGCTTGGAGCAAAGATCAGACCTTAAAAAGGCTGAAGTCCAGTGAGACCATGAAGACATGGTGGCCCCGCCGACCACCTGGCTCCTCCTGCAACTCCAGCCGTAGATCATGCCACTGGCCATCACTGACAATCACCTGGTCCAGCAAGAGGTGGGCAGCACGGTTGGAGCCTCTGGTTACCGTCACTGATAGCAACCCCTGATCTAGCTGTGGGAAGAGATGCATAGCCCTGGGGTTAGGCCCCCAAGCTGGGCAGAGGCTAGGAGATGAGATCAAAGGGCTCAAAGATCAAACTGTGGATTCAAGGTTATATCTGGCACTCAGAGCTCTGTGCCAGGGTATACCATGTTGCTGATACATGTCAGGGGGAAAAGGATAGAACAAGGAGCTGGGCATGGTGGCGCACGCCTGTAATCCCAGCACTCAGGAGGCTGAGGTGGAAGGATCGGTGCGAGTTCAAGACCAGCCTGGGCTACAAAAGTGAGCTCAAGGCCAGCCTGAACTGCATAGCGAGACCCTGTCTCAAAAAGACAAAAAAAGGATAGAACCAGGGATCGTGGACAGATGCAGGCATTGTGACAGAATTTTGCTTGTGCCCTGCACCTGCAGAAGATATCACATGGGGAAAAGGTGAAGGCCTACCATCCATTATGGACAGGACATGTGGCAGAGAGGTGTGATATGTGACCAGACCTGAACCCACAGGAAGGTTGTTGGTGGTGCCAGATTGGGAGTTGAGGGTTCTGGGAAGGATTAGAAGGACAAACACACCTGGCAGAGGAGTGTGCTGTGTGGCCCAACCTGCACTTGCATCAGGACCCCCTGCATTGCCCGTGTCCGAAATGCCAACCCCAGGTACCATGGCATAGACACAGCCATGTTACTTCCAAAGTCCCAGCTCAGTGTACCATTGCCACGGAAGTGGTAGGGATGGGCCATGGCTGAAAGCATAAGAGAAGCAAGGTTATAAGCCCCACCTAAATAACAGACCTTACCCTACAGGTCCCTCCTGCCCCATGCTGCCTACTCACTGAGCCGACAGTCTCTGCCACCAAAGCCCACAGGGCAGTCACAGTTGAAGCCACCCCAGCGCTCTGAGCAGAAGCCATTGTTCTTGCAGGGACCTGAGTCACAAAAGTGCAGCTTGGCTTGGCAGCCTAGGAGAGGAAGGCAAATTGAAGATATACAAATATGGCAGAAGAGGTGGAGCAAGAGTTCTGGGCAAGATATTTTGAGTCCAGAGGAGCTGAAAGCTGATAGGACCTCAGCCTCATCTTGTCTTGGAAAGTGGGTTACTAGGAATAAGACCCTAAAGACTGGGTTACATCAAGACTCTACATCAAAAGACCAGGTTAGGGTCAGATATGGAGCCCCGCGTGGCCCTCCACCCCCTTATGATGGGGACAGGGCCATAGTAGGGCTAGTAGGAACTTCTGGACTACCTGCCAAGGTGCCATTGTTTGCAACAAAGGCTGCCATGTCCACTCGGCGGCCATCAATGTGCAGATCTCGCATACAGCCAATGAAGTCCTTGTGGGATACAGGGAAGTTCTCGGGGAGATTGGGGACACCTCCCAGAAGCAGAGGACCTGTCAGGTCTAGGGACCTGTGGGTCAGAGGCTTGGGTCATTGGTGGGACTAAGGCCAAAGAAGAGTTGCTTCTGGGGGCTACAAAAAGTAGGAAGTAGGATTCAATGGGAAGGGGGGATTAGGCGAAAGGTCAGGCTAGGAAAGTAGTTAGAACCTTATTTCAATTGTGAGGATACAAAGGAGATCATGATGGGAAAGTGGTCAGGGAAAGGGGGGGAGGGGACAAGGGCTCTGAAAGGAGTTGGGGAGCTAGGGTAGGGGATGACAAAGGGAATTGGAACATAGGATGCAGGCTCACAACTCTGGGGGCTGAACATGACATTAATGGAGATGGTGGCAATGTGTGATATCAGATATTTTAGGGAGGGACAGAGATTTTGGAGGATTGGGTACCTGTGGTATATGTGCAGAAGCAGGGTTTCAAGGTAGAGTATAGAATTGGGGCTACGGTGAGTAGGCTTCCAGGGAAGCCTAATTAAAGGGAAGAGGGCAATCTGGTGGTTTGTAGGAGGGATGGGGAGTTTGGCAGGCTGGGTTGAGGATGGGCTACGTGATGGGTTGGGGTAGGCTCTGGTAGCAGGACATGGGGGTTAGGGGTGGAGGCCTCACTTCTTGGAGCTTGTTTGCACACCAGCAGCTGCGCATGAATAGTTGCCGATCTCAGCACCAAACTGCAGAGCCACAGCCACATTGCAGTCATCCACGCTCAACACAGCCACCTTGTCCTTGGAGGGGCCCTGTGCACCCCCTAGGGCATCTGTCCGGGGCTAAAGACCCAAGCACACTAGTCAATAATGTCCCTAGAGTACCCCTAAATGTCAGAACTTAGAACCCCGGTTCTCCTCATACACCATGACAGGGCGCCACACACCTTGTTGTAGTATCTCAGATGCACTGTATGCCACTGCCCATCACTCAGGCCCCCTGGAACTGTGGGACTGACCACTGTGTTGGACTCGCCTGTGGAGGACATGCATATGGAGTGCTTTATGGAGCTGTTTAGTCACTCTAGCCCTCCAAGGGCCATCCGGAGGCTGAGAGCAGTACCCCTCCCATATGAACACACTGGCTGGACCAGAATGTCCCTGAACAGACAGGAGAGACCACAGTTAGATAGATCTTCCCCACAGGGCAAGGCTATGCAGCTGGGTCCTCACTGCTGTGTGTTGAGCATCAAGGTATGGGCTATGTATACGACAGACCGCCCGTGCACAGTGCCCCATGCCCTATCACAGGCATCATCAGGAACACCCACCAGTGGAATATGTGAGTCGTACTTGGCCAGCCACTAGCTCCAGGGCCAAAAAATCATGCTTCTCATTCAGGCGCCCATTGTAGAAAAGTAGCCCGCTGGGCTGCATGGTGGCAAATCTGGGTGGAAAGGAACGGGTGTCAGGACCCCAGTTCACCCCCACTGAGCGGACCAGTCCCAACTGGGGCAGGAGAGGAGGGCAGGAGATAGCGTTAGGGGAGAGGATACTGTCATTTGGGGACTTCAAGATGGGGGAGTTAGGAACCTGATAAGGTCACAAGGGTACAGATGCAGGGCGGGCACCTACGAGAGGGAGAGCGTGAGGTGGAAGCGCTGCCTCAGGCCCCGGAACATGACAAATGAGCTGGGAGGGAAGGAGCGGGCCGCCACCTCACACCGCGGGCCCTCGAAGGCCCCACCCGCAGGACACTGGCAGCGGAAGCCACCGCGGGGCGCATCAGTGCAGGTCCCACCATTTCTGCAGATGCCAGGCACACAGCGTCCAGCCTCCGTGTCCAGTTCGCAGTCCTCTCCTGTGGGGCAGGGCTGTCAGGGCCTCCCTGCCAGCCCCGCCCCTGCCAGCATGTCCCACCTCCGCCCCCACAGGCCCGGCTCCTCCAGACTATAAATCCTTGGCAGTCTGTGGCCTGTGGATTTTCTGACTGGGCTCTGTTGCTTCTTTTCTACCCATGCCTCCTCCTGCCCCTGAAGTGAAAAAAGTGACTTCCATTCCTCGCTCGCGCTATCCACTGCCCTAGCTTGCTGGACTCACCAGTGTATCGTGGACGGCAGACGCAGGTATAACCACCCTCGCGCCTTGCACAGGCGCCGCCATTCTGGCAGGGGTTAGAGTAGCAGAGATCGAGCTCTGTCTCACAGAAGTCGCCAGTGAAACCGGGCGGGCAGCGGCAGCGCAGGCCCGCGATGGGCTGGATGGGCCGGAAGAGGGTGGAAGCCGAGGCCAGGAAGGGCGCAGAGGAATCAAAACGCAGCACTGACACGCATTTCATGTAGTTCTCACAGGGCTCACGCAGGCACACGTTGTCGTCAAAGGGCAGCACGTCCAACAACGAGCGGGCAGCCAGCGCAGCACGGCGCACATACAGCTGCTCCTGCAGCTCCTCGGAGCTGAACCAGGGCGCTGCAGCACCCGTGCCCGATCCTCGTGGGGCCAGCGCTGAGAAACTCACGTTAAGCACGGTACCCCCGACGTCCGTGTCATTCTGGATGTTGAAGATGAAGACGTCCTCGGTAGGTGTGGCAAGCACTGCGGCCACGCCTTCAAGAAAGTGGCCCAGCAGTGGGGACAGGAAGCGCTCCTGCCACATATTCTCCAGGCGTACGGTCAGGCTGTTGGCAAGCAACTCCTCTGTGATGATAACCACACGCAGCACACACTGCGCTGTCACACTGTGAAGGCCATCTGCAGACAGAAGCATGGGCAGCAGTCAGCCAGAGACAAGCAGCTGCTTCTCTTGGGACACAAGGGGCTAGGGACAGTGACTGCTCAGTTGCCCAGCATCTCTGAGTCAACAGATTGGTCCCCGGGACACACTTGAGTCTAGGGGCAGTGAGCACCACCAGTGGCCCAAGCATCAAGGTGTCAACAAGCTGCTGTTTCCTCTCCAATCTCCAGCATAAGGAAGAGGACAAACCAATGATCAGCCAGCACCCAACAGAGCCCACATGTCAGCAAGTTGGTGCAAAAACACAGAAGTTCCTACATTCTCAGTAACCCACACTTTCTCTAGTTATGTTCAGCACTTAGCCCCACTCAGAACACAAGCCATTGAAGCTACCCATTTCTAGATGCCTCCCTCATATACAGCCAATATTCCCTCCAAGAAACAAGGAATTACCTACCCCATCTCAGGTAAGAAGACTGCTCTGCCTGCCATGACACTATGGTACAGTGCACACCCAATGCCATTCCTCAGAGCAAGCTCCAGTAGGATTTTGGTCCCTGAAAATACACTTCTACACACCTTCCCACATGTTCCAGCACACACACACACACACACACACACACACACACACACCCCATATTGGGGATTGAATCCAGGTTTTACACTGAGCTATATCTTCCTGTATCTTTTTGTCTTACTTTTTTTATGTTGAGATAAGGTCTCACTAAGACACTAAATTGCCCAGGCTGGGCTTGAACTTGTGATCTTCCTGCTTTAACCTACCAGAGTGCTGGGATTAGAGATATGTGCCATTATACTTAGACTATCAACACTCCTTGAGTTAGCAAGCTGCCCACTACCCTAGACCTGAGTCCACCCACAGAGATGAAGGTGAGGTATGTATCTGCCTTTTTCACCTGGTCTCTTAGCACATATTGGGTGAGCAATGAATATTGGTTATTGAGTGAATTGAGAATAAATGCCTTCCCTGGCCACGCCAGCTTCAAAACTGTGGGATGAGTACCATTAAAGACAATCTCTAGAACTTCCAGAAGACATCAGGAGCCTTTTCCACCTGCACCTTCCTACTAGGGAAGGACTTATGAAAGCTAGGACAGCGGAGGTGGGCAGCAAGTAAGTGGCCCTCTAGGTATTTCCCCAAAGAACAAGGCCTTGGACAGCCCTTTAGACAATGGTTAGTCCAATCTGGGTCCCCTCTGCCTGAAGCTGCCACAGCAAGCTGCTGTTCCTGAGCACTAAACTGCTGGCCTCTTTTTCCTGCTCAGAGGACCCGAAGTAAAACTTTACCTAACCATGGCCATAGTGTAAACCCTAGGATATTCTGAACATTACACCTCCAGTGCATGCGGGAGGGAAACTACCCGTAGGTTATCAGATGTTTATAGTCTTTATTGAATCCATTAGATTCCATAGAACCTTGGGGTTCTTGTGGAAATTATCCAAGAACCTAGTCAGGCTCACTGAGAAATCTATGGTAGATTTTGTGGGACACAGGAACCTGACAAGGGATTCTTAGAAGGCCAGGAAATCACTTGGTCTGAAATGCCTTGAGGAGTCCTTGAGGCCCTGACAAGTTAGGGTCACTAGGTCACTTGCCTGCTCTCTGCCCCTCACCTGTGACAGTCACCAACATGGAGGCCACTAGTGGGCGGTTGTTGTCTAGTTTTCGACTAAGTCGCAGCTCCCCACTAGTCTGATTGACCACCAGCAGCTGCAACTCATTGCCACGCTCAAAGGAATAGAAAAGGTGGTCAGAGACATCAGGGTCATAGGCTGGAATGCGCCCAATAATGCCCGAGGGGAAGGTATCTGAACGGTTGGATACATAGTTGTTGAAGAGGATCTGAAAGTTGTTGAGTACAGGACTGTTGTCATTCTGGTCAACCAGACGGACATGCACAGTGGCCCTACTGACCAGAGGGGCAGAAGTGGCCTGCACCACAATCACATATTCCTGGCGAGCCTCATAGTCCAGATCAATGAGTGCTGTCAGCTCTCCAGAAAAGATGTCCATTTGGAAGAGCTCAGGGATGTTCCCCTCCACAATCTGGTACATTATATGGGCATTAGGGCCTTCATCAGGGTCCACTGCGATGATCTGGGCCACCACTGAGCCCACAATACTGTTTTCCTTTACCCTTATTTCAAACTCCTCAGCTGGAAAGACAGGTGCATTGTCATTCACATCTTGCACTGTCACTTGAATACTGACTGGTGTCCGCAGTGGGGGCACACCACGATCCACCGCATAGGCAGTCAACTCATACACTGGCACTGCCTCCCTATCCAGCCGCCTCACAGTCCGGACTATACCAGAGGTAGGCTCAATGGTAAAATCTCCATCCCCATCTTCTCCATTCTGGAATGTGTACTGGACCCGGCCATTGGCATGAGCATCCTGGTCCGTGGCTGAGATCTGCAGGACACTAGTGAAAGGTGGAGCATCCTCAGAGACCAACCCTGTATAGTGAGAGGCCACAAACTGTGGAGCATTGTCATTCACATCATTAACCATAACCTCCACATAAGTGGTATCTGCTTTCTGTGGGATGCCATTATCCCGTGCAGTAATGGCTAGTGTATAGGTCACCTGATCCTCATAGTCCAGTGGAGCCTGTAGAGTAATAGCCCCTGAATCTGAATCAATACGGAACTGAGGCAGGTTGTCCTCCAAGAGATAGGTAATACGAGCATTTTCACCTACATCATCATCAGAAGCACTAATGACCACTACAGTGCTACCCACTGGCCGATCTTCATTCATGCTGACTGAGTAATGAGCACTTTGAAAGACAGGCCGGTGAGTGTTGGCATCCGTGATGTTGATGTGCACATAGCAGTGATCATGGAGGGCACGGTCAGATGCAGTAAGTACCAGTTTGAAGTAGCGTTCCTGCTTGTAATCCAATGGCAGAGCCAGAGTCACCAGACCCACACCTCCCTGGGTGCTGATGGCAAATCGATTGCGGGTATTGCCACCTGTGATCTGGTAGCTGATGGCACTGTTGGCATCACGGTCTACAGCAGTGACACTGACCACACTGGTGCCCACTGCTGCATCCTCATTCAACCGAAGGTGGTACTCTTTCATGGTGAATTCAGGACGATTGTCATTAACATCTAGCACAGTCACTGTGACACTGGCTGAGGCGGAGAGAGGAGGTGAGCCATGATCTCGGGCTTCCACACCAAAGAAGTAATGTTCTACAGACTCACGGTCCAGGGAACCACTCACAGAGACCCAGCCAGTGGCGCTGTTGATCACAAAGGGTGTATCAGGTGCCACACCAGTTAGGGAGTACTCCAATCTGGCATTCTCGCCATGGTCTGCATCCACTGCCTGAATGTGAATAACTGAGTGGCCCAAGGGTGCATTTTCCAGAACAGAAACCTGAAAGGGTGTGCTGACAAAGATAGGAGTATGGTCATTGATATCTACCACCTGGATGCTGGCCAGGCCAGTGTTGTTGGACAAGGGGGGCCGGCCTGCATCCTGCGCCCGGATGCGTAAGGCATACTCTCTTTCTGCCTCGAAGTCCAGAGGTGCCACTACCTGTATCTCACCCGTGAGGCTGTCGATAGCAAAGTGGCCACGGCTGTTGCCACTGATGATGTTATAGTGTACCAAACCATTGGCATCCTTATCCTGGTCTGTGGCTGTGACACGCAGGACCATGGTGTGGGGGCGCACATCTTCACGCACTTGTGCCACATAGCGCTTCTCACTGAATTGGGGTGCGTTGTCATTCTCATCCAGCACGGTGATATGTACTCGCACAGTGGCTGAGCGTGGCCCAGGTTCCTGACCCTGGTCACTGGCCTCCACCACCAGCTCATAGCTTTCCATGTGCTCACGGTCCACGCGACCACTGGTGCTGATGAGGCCAGAGCGTGGATCAATCTCAAAAGCAGCAGCTGCTGCTGTCCGAGCAGCTGGTGGTCCCACAAAGCGGTAGTGCAGATTGGCATTGGGGGGTGCATCGCCGTCAGTGGCACGCAACTGCAGTATGGGATAGCCCTCTTCCACGTTCTCACGAAGGGTCTCCCGGTACTGCGCCTGCTCAAACACCGGTGAGTGGTCGTTGCGGTCAGTCACTGTTACAGCTACCATGGTGGTGGCTGAGAGGCGTGGCAAGCCATGGTCCTGAGCAGTCACACGCAGGTAGTGGCGCTCCATACTCTCGCGGTCCAGAGCAGCGGCTGTGCGGATAAGGCCGCTGTGTGGGTCAATACTGAACAGCTCCAGTGAGCGGCTGTTCATGAGCGCTGCCAGCGAATAGACCAGACGTCCTGCTTCACCAGAGTCTGGGTCCTGTGCCACTACGCGCAACACCGCGGTGCCGGCTGCCTCATTCTCAGGCACCAGAGTTTGGTAGTTGTACTGTGGGAACTGTGGGTGGCGGTTTGCAGCGCGACGGGGGCGAGCTCGGTTCACGGGGACTGTTCTCCAGGCTTCAGGACTTGCTTGCAACACCGGTGGCGCAGGAGGCAGCGGGGCCGGATGCTGTGGAAGGAAGCGGCGGACGGCACTGCCGGGGCGCATGCGCCCAGGAGCTGTCCGCAATTCGCTGGGTGCTGAACCCGGCTTTTGAGCTGTCCTCACCTTGCGTGGTGCTGAATCTAAACTCTGGCAAGACCCCCCTACTCCAGGAAGACAGTTCTGCCGAGGAAACATCCTGTCCTCTGCGGCTCTCCCCGCTCTCTCGCCCTGACTCCTGCGCCTCGGTGCCCACAATTCCCCACAGCAGCTCACGGTGCCCACTCTTTTGCGGGAGCTTCTCCTAGCGGGACGCTGGAAGGACACTGGCTGAGAACCACCAGACTGAGCCAGAAGGTCCGAAGGAAGGGGCACCGTGCTCGCCAGGCCCGGGCCCCCTGGGGACGGGCCCTCTGGCGACAGGCTGCCTCTTTGGAAAGTCCCTGTCTCCCCACAGGAGAACTCTGGGTGCCAGCATAACAGAGACCCTAGGCCCTGCCCTGTCTCTTGCTCACGCCTGCCGGATACCTGCACCTGTACCTCCAGATCCGTGTCTGGCATCTCGGGGGGACCTCGCCCGACCCAGACGCGCTGCTGTCCCCCTCGGAGCCCTGTGACAACGCGCTTCCCAACTCGTAGGCCGGGCATCTCTTCCCCGGACTCAGGAGGCTGGGGACAAAGGGCTAAGGCTCTGCCGCCGATCTGCGCCCTCGGCCCCGTAGTAGCAGGTACCCCCGGGTCCCAGCCCTGGTCCCTGCCGGCCCCTGGCTCCTCCCGGCTAAGGGGGAACAAAGAGAGGAGAAACAGCACAAGCAACAGGGTCGACAGTCCCCCGAGACCCCAACACAGCGGCTGTCTCGCCATCGCCCCCAGTCTCTGCGCACGGCCTGCACCGCCCCCAGCCTCGGCGTGCACCTCAGGCCCGCCCCACCGCCCCGGCCCCCTCCCGGGCTCCCGCCCCGGGCCCCCGCCCCTCGGCCTGTCCCTCCGCACCGCCACCTGCCCCTGGGCACCATCTACTTCGCAGCCGGAGCCTTTCTAGCATACGGCCCCGGCTCCTGCCGCCCCCACCACAGCATCCCCGCCGCCGCTGCCGCCTCCCGTCGCTCCAACATGGCTCCCAGCCGCCCAGATAGTTCGCTCCACCTCCGCCCCGACGCCCCAAACCGGGTAGTATAGCCCGCCGCGCATGGCAGCTCGAGCAACCGAAGCCGCTGCCGCCATCTTTATTTAGGACGCACGGCGCCCCCACCCCACACCCACTCCACCCTACCTCGGGGCGCAAAGCTCTCTGCGTGGGGCCCGCCCTCGTATTCTCAGCCTCAGCCTTCCCCGCTAAGCTTTTCCTGGGCGCTTGCCCGAGCTCCTAACTCTGGCTGTTTATGGATTTCTGTTCCTTTTCTGAATATGGTTATGAACCCTACACGCGATTTTGTTCTGAAAACGTGATGCTCATGACGTGTTGAGAGTGCGTTCTCCCGGCTCCCGGGTGGTGTATAGGGTGCAGTAGGCCAGACGCGGTTCAGGGCTCCAAGCAGCCCGAACAATAGTTTTAACTCTTGGACCATAAGTTTCACTCATAACACATGTCGCTATCATCTGCTCGTGAGGAACACCTGCTGAGGGAGCCCAAGACGACCCTCCTCGTCTCGCCAGCTCCCAGAATGCTCCCAGATTCGGGGATTCCGGAGTCTGCATGGTCTCTCCGGGTCCTTGGCCCACCGCTGCGCTACACCTGTGGGTTAGCTTCCTCAGATCCCCGTTCTCTCTAGAAACTACTGCGTACCCCAACCCTTGAAAGGACTGACAGCTCAGCTTTTTGCAGAATCCCACTCAACCCACGCGGGCGACTTCGGGCATGCGCGGGTCTCGATCGGCCAATGGAGGGGCCTAGTGAGCTTTCGTCACCGCAGGCCAGTGGGTGGGACACAGGTGCTTGTAGCTATTAGAGTCATTGTTTCTATTGGCACAATAGGAAGCCCCGCCCCTCGCGAAGGACTCATTGTACGTGGGAAGGGGTCTGTGGGAGTCCTAGATAGCAGGGAGAGGCAATCAGCAGGCTCAGCGCGGGCCCCCAAAGATAGCATGTATGATAGGCTGCAGCTCCGCGACAGAACACGCCAGAACCCTGGTATGGAGAAAAAGATTAGGGACCTGGAACGCTCCACTGGCTGTGGATCCCCGCCCAGATGGATCCTGATTTAGAAGAGCAGAAAACGCCTGGCCAAGGACTCTGGCCCTCCCAGAACGGTACTTATGACATCACCACCAGCCAATCAGTACATCCTTTGGCCGGAGACTTCGGCGCTTCCGAGAGGCGCTGCTCTCGCAGGTTCCACCTCCCAAACCTTCCTGGATGCTGAAAAGTGGTCGGTGGTGCCGTGGCACCTTCCCAGGCCCTAGTCTATAGCCTGCCCTGAATCGGAGTTCTGGCAAGACTGTGTGCTGAGATTGGGATTTCTGCAGCGTCGAAGGTGGCGCTTCATCGATGGGGTTCAGGGTTTCAAGGCTGCGAAAGAGCGGACCAGGACGGGGTTTGAACTGCGTGCGCCGCCCTATAGGTCCATCAGTGAATGAAAGGTACAAATCCTGCGGGCGAGGAAGGAGGGAGGCAGAAAGGCGCTACTAAGAGGAGTCACCTGGCCTAGAGCAGGTTGGCATGAGCGAGGGAAGGGGGAGCTATTCTTGAAGATTGTATGAACAAATGTGAGCCTTACCATGCCCAATCTAACAATTTTCTTTTATCATATGACAACTTTAAAAATAGCCAGATGTTGCTGAAAGAACGTTCATCTTAAAGGTGTGGGTTGATGGTGAACCAACTCCTGATAACTGGATGTTTAGGTAATACCAGGACATTGGTTCATTTCCCCGTAATCCCATAAGGAAGAAATACTGTAGTGGGTGCAGTGAGGTTTCCCTGTGTCAGCAATGACCATGACATCCGTAAAAAGAGAGGGGGAGGGGGAAAGTCTTCTGCATTTCTGCACTGGACACAAAAGCACAACGTGGATGTAAGTGAGAGTCCCTATAGCCCAGTTCCATTGGTATTAAGTTCTGCGAGTGATAACTTATGTCCCTGGCAGCTTCCCAGTGCTGGAGGGATGAGCGCCCTTTCAGAGGTTATTTCTGTTCAGAGCTGCTTCTAACTTGAAATGTGTGACCCTCTCCTTTCCACCTGGTAGCCCCTTGCTTTGAACATGGGCCAATGACTGTCACAAACCTAAGGGGTATTTGGGTATTTTGTTTATAATTTAGACAATTTTTTAACCTTTGATTCTTTTCCCTCAAACCCAATATTATGATTGTTTTCAGGACCTTTTTTTTTTTTTTGACTGGCTGAGGCTGGGTTAAGGGCAAGTCTCATGCTCCATGTGGGAATAAGGATCGAACCACGGTCCCCCAGGACGTTTATACTTAGCAATATATAGTGCCTTAATGTTCTTTTAGCCAAGCACACATCATTACAACCTTCCCATCTGATTGTTTGCCTCTGTAACGGCTGGTTCATGGGGAATAAGATTCCAGTGGTCGGAGCCAGCCAAATAGCTCAGCGGATTAAAGCGCCTGCAAGCAGGCATATGGGCCAGGGGTTTGATCCCTGGGCCTGCTGTGCCAGCCTCACCTCCGGGGCCCTGAGACTGTAACTGACACTGGGTATGGTGGCATGTGCCTATGATCCCAGCTCTTGGGAGGTTATAAACAGGCAGATCACAACAAGTCTGATCTAGTAGACTGTAGACTCTTCCCTAAAATAAAAAAAATAAAAAAATAAAAAGATTCCAGTGGTCTCCTTGTACATAACTCAGTATATAGATGTATTATCGCTGTGACATAGTGCTAATAGATGGCCCTGGGCACTTGGTGGTAATGGCTGATTCCTACATCTGTTATAGCAAAGCTGTAGAAGAATGCAGAGTAGGCTTTCCCTCACTTGGGATATGTGCAGCTTGTATCCTGCAGTGTATTGTATGTATTTCATGCTTGATACTTCATTTACTAACCAATAGTGTATCCTGCTTGGCTTGGGCAAAACAAATAGAAAGAGGAGAGCCAGAGCTGGGACTTGTCTGAGAAGCTAAGACAGGAGGATTGCAAGTTCTAGCTCAGCCTGTGCAACTTAGCCAGACCCTGTCTCAAAAAAAGAAAAGAACAGGGAGGGGAGGGTGAGGGGAAGAGAAGGGCTAAGAAAAAGAGCAAAAAATTAACATTGAAAAGGGATAGGGGGACCCAGCGGGATGGCTCAGTGGTCTAAAGCCCCTACTTGGGAAAGCTTGGGCGGCTTCAGGGACCACGGTTCAATCCCCGGCACCACATGCTGCGCCAACCCTGCCCTCAGGGCAGGCTGAGCCAGCCATAAAAATGAGTGAATAAACAAAGGTTCTGAAACAAGAAAAAAATAAATTTAAAAAAAGGGGATAGAACCCAGCTATTTCTCTTGTAGGTATCTTCCTAAAAGAATTAAAATTACATTACAGTGACACATGAATATCCATGTCTATAACAGCATAACTCATAATAGCTAAATCTTGGAAACAGCCTTTATGTCCATTAAGAAGTGAATGGATAAACTGGTATTTATAAATAACGGAATACTACCCTGCCATAAAGAAGCCAAGTGCTGCATCACACATGTAATTCCAGCTGTCAGAGAAGCTGAGGCAGGAGGATCACAATTTCATGACCAGCCTGGGTTGCTTAGGACATTCTTGTCTAGACATTTTTAAAGGAGGTAGGGTGGGAGTATATGTCAGTTTCAGTCCCCAATACTGCAAGCAGCAATGAAAACCTTAAGGATTCATGTCCCAAATACATAGTACTTTTTTTTTTTTTTTGTCTTTTTGAGACAGGGTCTCGCTATGCAGTCCAGGCTGTCCTTGAACTCACTTTTGTGGCCCAGGCTAGTCTCGAACTCGCACCGATCCTCCTGCCTCAGCCTTCCAAGTGCTGGGATTA
>PVJA010033772.1:0-22958 GCA_004027025.1 Myocastor coypus | reverse complement strand
ACACACACACACACACACACACACACACACACACAGGGGTAGGGACAGGGACAGGGAAACTGAGAGAATGAATCAGTAAGCACAAGCTGGGTTTCTTTGTGGATCCATGGCCTTGATTCATGCTACCCGGACAGACTAAAAGAAGACTTAGTAACTGAGAATTTAGTTTACAGTGGTCCTGAGTTGGTATTGGTTGTTGACCTGTTCAGAGTTGGGAGGGAGAAACATAGATTTATTTTCAGTTCTCTTTTATTTTATTATTATTTTTTTTTTTTTTTTGCTTTTTTGAGACAGGGTCTCACTATGCAGTTCAGGCTGGCCTTAAGCTCACTTTTGTAGCCCAGGCTGGTCTCGAACTCACATTGATCCTCCTGCCTCAGCCTCCCGAGTGCTGGGATTACAGGTGTGCGCCACCACGCCCGGCTATTTTCAGTTCTCTTTTAGAAAAACAAAAACAAAAACAAAAAACCCAAAAAAAACTTATGTGAAATTTATGCTGAATTAATTCTCAAGACATAAGAACTGTTTCTTCAGCTTCTTTTGTGATATCTTCTGTATAACCACTTCTACTACTTTAGGAATAGTTTGTTCCTTTTTAGTAAGGGTCCTCTCAATGTGCCAGAGAGAGGCTCACCTGTGAGTTAATCCAACAAAGTGCTCTATGAGTATGGCAGTGCCTCTTGCATGGGAGTGTATGTACTACTGTGGTATGATGCTTTTAATTCTTGCAGGAAGGAAGATCCCAACAAGGGGAATAGCTGGGTTGAATGGAACCTTAGTTTTAGTTTTCTGAGGAATCTCCACACTGATTTCCATAATGGTTATACCAGATAACACTCCCACCAATAGTGAAGAAAGGTTTCTTCTTTCCCACAAATTTGCTGTAATTTTTTTTTGAGACAGGGTCTCACTTCATAACCCAGGCTGGCCTGAACTCACGGCAGGCCTTCTGCTTCACCCTTCCAATTGCTGGGATTATAAGCTTGCATCATTGTGCCTCATTCATTTCTTGATAATAGCTTTTTTTTTTCTTTTTCTTTTTGTATTTAGTACAGGGTTTACAGGGTCTCACTACACAGATCAAACTTCTAATGATCCTCCTGTTTTCAGCCTCCCAACAGCTGGGATTCCAGGCACATGCCACTATGCCCAGTTTCATTCACCATCTCAGTGCAGTCTAGGAGCAGGGCTGGCCTAATAACCATCTTTCTAGAATGAGATGGAATCTGATTTTTTTTTTTTTTTTTTTCTTGCTACCAGGGATCAAACTCATGACTTGGTGCATTCAGTTTGATTTTTTTTTTTTTTTTTTTTTTTTTTTTTTTTTTTTTTGTCTTTTTGAGACAGGGTCTCGCTATGCAGTTGAGGCTGGCCTTGAGCTCACTTTTGTAGCCCAGGCTGGTCTCGAACTTGCACCAATCCTCCTGCCTCAGCCTCCCGAGTGCTGGGATTATAGGCGTGAGCCACCACGCCTGGCAGTTTGATGTTAATTTGCATTTTTCGAATGACCAGTGATGTTGAACATTTTCTCATGTATTTGCTGTTTCTATCTCTTTCTCTCTTTTTTTTTTTTGGTGGGACCAGGGTTCGAACTCACGACCTTGCACTTGCCCAGCAGGCACTTGTGCCTCGGAGCTATCTCCCCAGCCCTGTTTCTATCTCTTTACCTGAAAAATGTGCATTCATGCACTCATTTCCGATGCTCATTTTTGTTCGTGTGCTTTTTTTCCAGATGCTCATTTTTGTACTGGGTCTTTAAATTGGGCCAGATTGGAGCTGAATCTTTTTCTTTTTTAGTTCTTTATTCTACAAATAAGTGCTCTGAGGAACAGCTGGCAATCCCCCCCTCTCCTCCAAATGTGGGTTGTCTCTTTACTCTGTTGAGTTTTTTTCTTTTTTTTTTTCCCTGTGCAACCTTTTCTATATGGTAAGAACCTAGTTGTTGGTTCTTTTAATATTTCCTGCATGATTAGGGTTTTGTTCATAAAGTCTTTGCCAATATCTTCAAGAGTTCTACTTAATCTGTATTCCAGCAGACTTAGTGTTTGTTTGAATATTTAGGTCTTTTCTGAGCAACTGATTTAAAGATAACAATATGCAATATACTGGCCACTGTTACACTATTATTGTATGTGTGTGTGTGTGGTCCTGAGGATTGAACTCAAAACCTTGTGCTTGCCAGGCAGGTGCTTATGCTGCTGAGCTATATCCCCAGGCCCTTTTGTGTGTGTAACTATAATCTTGTTTTGAAATTTTCTCTTTAAAAAACAATACTATTGTGCTGGTCGTGGTGGCACGCGCCTGTAATCCCAGCACTTGGGAGGCTGAGGCAGGAGGATTGATGTGAATTCAAGACCAGCCTGGCCTACAAAAGTGAACTGAAGACCAGCCTGAACTGAATAGTGAGACCCTGTCTCAAAGACAAACAAAACAACAGTATTTAGGTCTTTGATGTATTTCAACTTTTTAAAAATTTTTGTCTTTTTGAGACAAAGTCTCATTATGCAGTTCAGGTTGACCTTGAGCTCACTTTTGTAGCTCAGGTTGATCTCAAACTCGCACTGATCCTCCTGCCTCAGCTTCCCAAGTGCTGTGACTATAGGTGTGTGCCACCATGCCTGGCTTCAACTTTAGTTTAGTGCACAGTGAGAGACATGGGGCTAGGTTTAATCTCCAGCATGTGCAGAGCCACTTGTTTTTTTTTCTTTTAGTGCAGGGTCTATGAGGTCTATAGGGTCTCATCACACAGATCAGACTTGTAGTGATCCTCCCATTTTCAGCTTCCCAAGCACTACGATTACAGGTGAGCGCCACCATGGCAGGAGGGGGATCGAGTCTCCAAACCCTATGTTTGCCTAAGCAGGTGCTTTAAACTGCTGAGCTACCTGTCTGGCCCTCCGAGTCATTTTTGTGAGCAGCATTTACAAAAGTGGCTATTTTTCTTTCATGGAATGTGTTTGTTATCTTTATCAAAGATAAGGTAGCTAGGTATATCTGGAGTTATTTTTGCATCTTCTAATCTATTCCGCTGACCCTTTGGTCTGTTGTTTTGCTAGTACCATGGTTTTTTTTTTTTTTTAATGTGTTAGTACAGGGTCTCACCATACAGCTTAGACTACTAGTGATTTGCCTGTTTTCAGCCTCCCCAGTGCTGGGATCACAGGTGTGGTCACCACACCCGGTCTCTGTGGCTTGCTCAGTGGGTCTGGGGATAGGGCCGGTGTAAAATGTGGTATTGGGGATTGAACTTCAGTCTCTGTGTGTGCCTAAGCAGGTGCTTCATCTGCTGAGCTATCTCACCAGTCCTACCACGCAGTGTTGTTTTCATCATGGTAGCTTAGCAGTATAATTTTAAGTCAGAAGCCGGGCGTGGTGGCACATGCCTGTAATCCCAGCACTTGGGAGGCTGAGGCAGGAGGATCGGTGCGAGTTCGAGACCAGCCTGGGCTACAAAAGTGAGCTCAAGGCCAGCCTGAACTGCATAGCGAGACCCTGTCTCAAAAAAAAAAAAAGAGGGGCTGGGGAGATAGCTCCGAGGCACAAGTGCCTGCTGGGCAAGTGCAAGGTCGTGAGTTCAAACCCTGGTCCCACAAAAAAAAAAAAAAGAAAGTCAGAAATTATGGTGCCCCCTTCTTTGCTTTTGTTGCCCAGAACTGCTTTTATTATTCAGATCTCTTCTTGTTCCAAATGAATTTTAGGATTTTTCTCTAATTCTATAAGGTATGTTACTGGTATTTTGATTGGGACTGCATTAAATCTATGAAACAATTCTGGAAATATAGCTATTTTCACTATAGTTTTTCTTTTTTCCCAAGAACAAGGAATATCTTTCCATTTTCTGATACCCTCTTCAAGATCCTCTTTCAGAGTACTATAGTTTTCAATGTAAAGTTCTTTTTTACTTGGTTTGTTAAAGATTGATACCTAGGTTTTTTGTTTGTTTGTTTGTTCTGATGCTATTGTGAAAGGTGTTTCCCTAATTTTAGTCTTTCAGTGAGTTTGTTATTTGTGTACTAGAGTCCTACTGATTTTTGAGTGTTGACTTTGTATCTAGCTAATTTATCATTTGTTTCTAAGAGAAAAAAGTGAGCAAGGTACATTTACTATATTGCTTCTACCACATATGCTTCTACTGAAATGATAACTGAGGTGAAAGCCAGCTGCTGAGCAAGTGAAATATGTTCTACTTTTACTGTTCAATGTGACTGTTATGGTTTTGTCTCCCCAAAGTCTCATGCAGTCACGGTGGGCTTCTAGAATTTATGTTTCATTCCTTGTCCAATGCTGAAATTGTAAGTGTGACACCCACCTTGGGGTAGGTAGGTGTGTACCACTACAATATATTGCATATTTATATATAAGTAGGGAGTAAAAAGGCTTGGTCTTGCCACTCTTTTTTGGTGCCGAAAATCAAAATCAGGACCTTGTGCAGTTATACCCCGGGTCTCTGCTCCTCTTTTTTTTTTTTTGTCTTTTTGAGACAGGGTCTTGCTGTGCAATTCAGGCAGGTCTTGATCTCACTTCTGTAGCCCAGGCTGGTCTCGAACTCACACTGATTCTCCTGCCTCAGCCTCCTGAGTGCTGGGATTATAGGCGTGCGCCACCACGCCTGGCTACTGCTCCTCTCTTTTTGCTCTTGTTGCTTTTTTTTTTTTTTTTTTGGCTTTTTTGAGACAGGGTCTCTCTATGTGGTTCAGGCTGGCCTTGAGCTCACTTTTGTAGCCCAGGCTGGTCTTGAACTCATACCAATCCTCCTGCCTCAGCCTCCCGAGTGCTGGGATTACAGGCGCCACCATGCCCGGCTTTGTTGCTTTATCTGTTTTCTGTCACCATGAACTTTTGCTCTCCGCCTTGAAACCAGCTGAATATGGACTTAAATCTACACAAACTGTGAGCTAAATAAAGCTTTCTTTGCTTAATTTTGGGTGTACAATATTTTGTTTCAACAAGAGAAAAGTAACCTAGACAGGCTAATTATCAAATTGTAGCTTCAGAGATGAAAATATGGGTCTCATTACCTGCTCTGTGATAATAGAGTCTCACTCTCCTTTTTTTTTTTTTTTTGTAGTTTTCAGACAGGGTCTTGCTATGCAGTTCAGGCTGGCCTTGAGCTCACTTTTGTAGCCCAGGCTGGTCTTGAACTTGCACTGATCCTCCTGCCTCAGCCTCGCAAGTGCTGGGATTACAGGCATGTGCTACCACACCTGGCCCTGAATCCAGCTGTGTGCCACCATGCCCAGCATGGAATCTTAAAACTATTTAATTTTTTGTGTTTAACTTTGAGTGTGGTGCTTAGTTCCTAAGAAGGTATTGGAGGAACGACAGGATAAAGACAGCCCCTTTCATGGTATAGTGTTGCACACCTGTAATCCCAGCACTAGGGAGATGGAGGCAAGAGGATAACCATGAGTTTGAGACCTGGATTGGGTAAATTTAAGGCCAACCTGAACCATGCAGTGCGACTTTGTCTCTCAAGAAAAAGGACAAGGGATGGAACTCCCTGGTGGAAGCCTTACCTAATAAGCTTTTGGGTTTAATCTGCAGTACAACCAATAAAACAAAAAGAAGAACCTCTTTCTACTCTCAATTGTTTACATAAAGTTTTTGAGATATATAAAAAATCAAGACAATATTTTAAAAAATTTATTCTATTTATTTTTTAAACCTCATTTATTTATTTGTGTTATAACTGGCTCAGCCCACCATAGGGGCATGTGGTGCCAGGGATCGAGCCGTAGTCCCTAAGGTTGCCTAAACTTTCCTAGGCATGCACTTTAGCCAGCTAAGCCATCTTGCCAGCCCAAAATCAAGACAATATAACTGATTCAGAATTCAATTTTATTCTAGTAATAAGGAAGGATGTATGAAATATTTTTCAAAATTCTCTTGAAAAGACTTATAGGATGGGCTAGGGAGATAGCTCAGTGACAAAAATGCCCGCCTGGCAAGCCCAAGGTCCTGAGTGCAATTTCTGGTACCATTAAAAGTCGCTGAGGGCCCAGCAGGATGGCTCAGTGGTCTAAAGCAACTGCTTAGGGAAGCTTAGGCAGCTTCAGGGACCGCGGTTTGATCCCCGGCACCACATGCTGTGCCAGCCTTGCCCTCAGGGCAGGCTGAGCCGGCCATAAAAATAAATAAAAATAAACAAACAAAAGTTCTGAAACAAGAAAAAAAAAAAATTGCTGAGACAGTGATTAAGACTGGGCATGGTGGCACATATCTGTAATTCCAGCACTTGGGAGGTTGAAAACAGGAGAATCACTACGAGTCTGTTCTACATAGTGAGATCCTATGCACCCTGTAGATCTTGTCCTAAATGCATTAAAAAAATTATAATTCATAGTTAACCACTGCATTAACTTTGTGTGAAGCACTAGAATACAGTAAAGATTTTTTTCTCAATTAGACTGCACATAAGTTGCATTAGGAATTTTTATTCTTATTTTATAGATAAGTTCCTAAAGTTCAGGAAGGTTTAGTAACTTTCTGTGTATCACAAAAGAGTATTGTTAGACTTCCTTTTGCTGATAAGAAACTGAGAGACATCTACCCCAAAAAACTTAAGCTTGTAGACCTTTAAAAAAACGAAATGGCCAGGCGTGGTGGCGCACACCTGTAATCCCAGCACTTGGGAGGCTGAGGCAGGAGGATCGCTGTGAGTTCGAAACCAGCCGGGGCTACAAAAGCAAGCTCAAGGCCAGCCTGAACTGCACAGCAAGACCCTGTCTCAAAAAGACCAAAAAAAAAAAAAAAAAAAAATTCAGGTCCTTTACTAGTTTAATGTTCAGAGTTTGGTCTCTGTGACTAGGTAAACCTATGATGGACAAGAACCACATGTGCTATCACTGACATTTAGGACATATCACAAGTATTTAGAGTACCAAGTCTCAATATCCTCACCTACAACCAGGGAGGACAAAAGTACTCACTTTCTAGCACTGTTGAATAAAAGGTACATTTAAAGAAATACAAGGATTTATCAGGCATAGTAAATTCAATAAAAATTAGTAAGATGCATTAAAATACTTTGCACACATACTTAGCCACCTGATCACTTAATTGATTAGGATAAATTCCTAAAAGTACAGCAAATGTCCCAGAGCATATAAACATTTATTATTCTTTTTATTTTGAACATTGAAAAAAGCAACTGTATTTTACCTAATAAGTGAGCCTAGTTTATGCTAGAGAAGGTGCTCACCTTTTGGGGCGAGGAAGGCCCATTGGAGTAAGATTAGGATCTGGTTTAGGAATGGTTTTCCGGATGCGAATCTGTGAGACTTTCTTTGGCCTCTTATCTGGCTCGGCCTATTTTTAAGGGTTAAAAAGAAAGATGGTCAAGGTATGAGACATGATAAACTAAGTCCCTCTTCACACTGCAGACACTGCTAAGTTTATTTTTTTTATTTTTTTTTTTTTTGCGGAACCAGGGATTGAACTCACAGCCTTGTACTTGCCGGGCAGGCACTTGTGCCCCTGAGCCATCTCCCTGGTCCCCTACTGCTAAGTTTATAGAGAGGTCTAATAAATATGAGTTTGACTCCTAGAACTGTAAAACAGGGATACATTTCTTTTGTTGTTGTTTTAGCAGTGCTCTTGGCACAGTGGGCAGCACATCAGTTTCACCATCTAACAAACAGCTCTAAGAGAGCTTTCCCTCTTACCCCTGCTTTCAGCAACTATCTGCTCCATATTACTAAAAGAGAATTATATTCAGTTCAGATACTGAGATCATTAATATGAAAGTCTGTAACTCGTCGAAAGCACAGATGTTGCAAAACTGAGGAATATTATTCTTCACTCATCTTTGAATGCACAAAGCTGCTCTTTGGTCCAAGTGCCTATAAACATTGTTAAACACTGTCACCTAAAAAAAAATAAAGATATGGAAAATAATTCTTAATAAAAATTTCAAGTGGGCATGGTGCCATCGACCTGCACTCCCAAGTATCTGGGGAAGGATCTTGATCCTAGGAGTCCAACAGTGAGATACTGCCCCTAAAAACAAACTAAAAAACCAAGAAATCCAATGTATTCTTTAGTAGTTATGCACAAAAATTCCTAGCTTAGTATGTTTCAGTACTGAGCTGATGCTAAATGTAGTCAAGACTCAGGGGGCAGCCTGTGTCTAACCTGTGATACAAGTCAATGATGGAGACACCAATGCCCGTGTCATTGGACTGTACTGGTGCAGTATTTCATATTTACCTCTTTTTGTTCTGGTGGGCTGCTCTGTGGTCGGGGGCATGTTGCTGTCACACCATTCAGTTCATCGAACCTAGGAACTTGGAACTTAGAAGCTGAACACAGGAGCTTGCTGGCAGCTGGTTCTGTTATCAAGCAAGACTTTGGTACTAAGGTAGGGAATGCAGGCTCCAGTCTAGGGTCATGGAGAAAAGGGAAGACAACATGAGAACGGTTTGCTTTCTACCTCTGGCACATTCACCTTCTTACCATGTAGACTAGAGGCAAAGATGTCTTTTTTCCTAGGAAGGGTATCTTGAATCAACTTGTTTACTAATCTTTTTTTTTTTTTGGCAGATGCAGGGGGGGGGTGTTAATAATTTCTGGATATATCCTAGGTCCATAAATGTAAAATATTATAAGTGGTTATTTCATTTAATAAACAGTGCTCAGATAAGCTCAGTAAGTGACCATACACACACACACACACACACACACACACACACTTTTTTGTATTTTGTGCAGAGTCTCACTTGGCAGCTTGGACTTGAGATAATTCTGCAGACTAGGCACCTGCTTATGCAAGCATAGGGACTAGGGTTTGATCCTCCGTATTGCATGTTGCACCAACCCTGCCCTCAAGTGCACTGAGCTGGAGACTAAGTCTGGGTCTGGTGTCACACACCTGTAATTCCAGTTCTGCGAAGGCTGAAAAAAGGAAGAACACTGAGTTCGAGCTACATGGTCAGACCCTGTACCAGATACATAAGTTAAACAAACCAGCACATTTAAATCTTAGAGATATGAGTGATATAGATGTTAGAGGTACAGAAGACCAGAGCTGTGCCATGACTACTCACACCATCTGTGAAAACTGGATGCCCTTGTGCCTTTGCCACCCATTCCCCTTGAGCCTTCCTGTGCCCGGGGCTTACCTTATCTGACTGCCACTGCTTCTAGATGTAGCTTCCAAGCCCGGAAGAGGCACATATGGTAACAGAGTGTGGCTAAGGAAAGTAAAAGTATAAAAGCAGCAGTTATGATGGTGAGATGACAGAAAGGTTCTGACACTACTCTGGGTGTTAGCATGATACAGAATCCCAGGAAGAATGAAAATCTAACTATGGGAAATATGCTTATGTGTCCATCACTAGAATGGAAGGATGTCATCAGGAAGATTATTTCTTGATTGTTTTTATTTTTTGAGACAGGGTCTTGTTATGGAGTGTAGGCTGGCCTTGAAGTCACAGCAATCCTCCTGTCCCAGTCTCCTGAGTGCTGGGGATTACAAGTGTGTCCCCCCATGCCTGGCTGATCCCCAATTTAAATAAAAGGAAATGGGAGAGAGAAATAAGAAAAAAAAGAGGAGAATGAAAATGATTTGAGGCTTTATACCATTTAATAAAGTTCTGGAATGTGTATATTGAAGACTTTTTTTGGGGGGGGGGCAGTACTGAGAGCCAAACTTGGTACCCTGTGCTTACCAGGCAGGTTCTTATACCACTGAGCTATCTCCCCAGCCACTTGAAGACTTTAAATTGCTGTTTTATGTAACCTCACAAAATATTGTGCAGAAACATTTTCTTTAAAGCAAAGCTAAAAATAAATAAATAAATAAATAAATAAATAAATAAATAAATAAATAAATAAATAAATAAAAGGGGGCCTGGCAGGATGGCTCAGTGGTCTAAAGCGCCTGCTTGGGAAAGCTTGGGCGGCTTCAGGGACCGCCGTTCAATCCCTGGCACCACATGCTGCGCCAGCCCTGCCCTCGGGGGGCGGGCTGAGCCGGCCATAAAAATGAGTGAATAAACAAAGATTCTGAAACAAGGAAAAAATAAATAAATAAATAAATAAATAAAGCAAAGCTGACCAAATCAGGAGCTCTTGGTCCTAGCATCTAGTTCAGTGGAAAACCTACCAACCTCCACAGCTGTCATGAGACTCAGTCTTAGCACTGATAAAAAACACACAAAAAATGTCTGTCCTACCTGGATTATATAGAGTATTGAAGAATAAGGCTTAGATGAGAAAATTCGACAGAAATATTAATTCAAGCTGGGCATAGTGGAATACATCTATAATTCTAGTACTTCAGAGGTTGAAGTAAGAGGATTGTTTTAAGTCCAGCCTGGGCTACACAGTGAATTTAAAGTCAGCCCGATAACACAGCAAGACTGTCTCTCAAAAAATAAAATAAAATAATAATCTATCAATTTTGTCTGAGTTCAGGCATTCTTACAGCCATTCTTAAACACTGTCCCTCAGTAGTCTATTTGACTTAAGCAAAATCAAATGAAAAGCTAGACATATGAAAGAGGGCAGAGAGAAACCTCAGATATAGAAAATTTAGAGAGTAAGAGCCCAGAAGAGGAATAAAGGTAAAGGTAATACTTTCACAGGGTAAAACAGGTAACTTCCTGAGAACAGCCTTAGGAGTAAACACATTTAAAGAAAAAACAGGGCCAAGAAGATAGCTCAGTAGAATAAGCACCTGCTTGGCAAGCATAGGGTCCTGAGTTCAATCCCTGGTACTGCAAAAAAATAAAATAAATTCAATGCCCTTCATATATTTTTTTTAATAAAGAAAAAAAGTCTAGAACCGTGTTAGAAACATAGCAAAGAGTAATTACAAGACTTAGAAGCAGAAAAACAAACCAGGTATGCCATCACTGAAAAGAATGTGACTCATTCTAATGTACTTATTTATTTATTTATTTGTTTGTTTGTTTGTTTGGTCTTTTTGAGACAGGGTCTCGCTATGCAGTTGAGGCTGGCCTTGAGCTCACTTTTGTAGCCCAGGCTAGTCTCGAACTCACACCAATCCTCCTGCCTCAGCCTCCCGAGTGCTGGGATTACAGGCGTGTGCCACCACGCCCGGTTCTCTACCGTACTTTTATGACATTATAAAAAGTGACTACTTTTCTGTTTTTTTAAAGGACAAATGCTTATGATGATAATTTATCTTTCCCTTTCAATCAGCAATGCTTAGAGTTGTGCAATGTTTTCCCAAAATCCTTTTATTATTTTGCCTCTGCTAAAACACTCAGGCACCTGTACAACTGGGGATGGAATCCAATTTTTGTTACATCATCAGTCCTTGTTTTAACTTTTTAAAGATAGGATCTCAGCCCAGCAGGATGGTTCAGTGGTCTAAGGCACCTGCAGGCGGCTGCAGGGACTGCGGTTCGATCCCGGCACCACATGCTGCGCCAGCCCTGCCCTCAGGGCAGGCTGAACCAGCCATAAAAACAAACAAACAAACAAAAGTTCTGAAACAAGAAAAAAAAATTTAAAGATAGGATCTTGCTAAGTTGTGAAACTGCTCAGTTGGATTTGTATCTATGATCCTCTTGCCTTGGCCCTCTAGAGTGCTAACATTACAGGTGTGCTTACCCATGCCTGCCTACCTGTAGCTTTGTAAAAAGTTTTTAGAAGATTTTATTTTATTTATTTGATACAAGGTCTTGATCTGCAGCTCAGAATCAATCATAGTGATCCTCCTGTGTCAGCTTCCCCGGTGCTAAGATTATGGGTGTGCACAACCATGCCTGGTTTTGGGGCTGCACGGCATAGGTACTGGGGACTGAACCAGGGTCCTTCAGCTTGCCAGGCAGGTGCTTAGACCACCAAGCCATCTCCCCAGCCCCCACCAGCTTTTCAATGACACACAATGAGTCTGTAAAACAAGCTGCCAAGATGTGCAAAAAACAAAAACAAACCAAAACCAAGCCAAGACCCTTTTCAGGGTATTACAGAATGTTAGTTTTGATACAGCTTAAGTTTTTCAACTATAGTGTTGGAAGCAGCAAATTAAAAAACCACAAAGTTTTTGTTCATATAAAGCATTACAAGTAGGAGGATATATTTACTTCTAAAACTGGTTCTTATGGCTTTTTTCTTTTTGATATTGGGCCTGAAGCTAGGGCCTTGTACATGGAAAGCATATACTCTATGACAAGCTATAATCCCAGCCTCCTCCCCCGACAAAGACTAAGAGACATAGTTCTTACTATTTTTAATCAGGGTCTCATTAGCCAGTATTTCAGGCTGACCTTGAACTCAATGATCCTCCTGCCTTAGTTTCTTGAGCGGTGCAATTATTGGAGTGCACCACCACACCTGGGTAGTTTTAGCTCAAAAAATCAAATTCTGTTCTAATATTTTCTTTTTTTTTTCTTAATGTATTTGGTACAGGGTCTCACTATATAGCTCAGACTTATAGTGATCCTATTTTCATCCTCCCCAGCACACAGGGATTACAAGCATGCATCATCACACCTGGTCACCATGGCTGGTTCAGTGCACGTAGGGGCAGGACAGGCAAGGCATGTGGTGCTGGGAAAAAAAAAATCAATGGAGTAAGATGGAAACTTAAGTGTTGTTTTACTCGTACTTCTCTAATACAAGTATCAATTTTTATTTTTATTTATTTAATGTATGTGGATTAAATGCATGTGCTGGGGATCGAACCCCAGTCCCTGTGCTTGCCTAAGCAGGCACTTAATCCACTGAGCTATCTTGCTGCTCTTATTCTATTATTTTCAAGCAGCAGGTACAATGATATTGGTGAAAGTTTTTTTCAGTTATCTCAGTGATCACACAAGAACTCCAGCCTACTTTATATGCCATAAGCACTAGAACTAAAATATGAAAATGCCAAATATTTTTAGCCATGAAGGCATCTTTTTTCCAGTTTTTATTAGCATGTTTATGATATAAAATGATTATGTTGGCTGGGCGTGGTGGCGCATGCCAGTAATCCCAGCACTTGGTAGGCTGAGGCAGGAGGATCAGTGTGAGTTCGAGACCAGCCTGGGCTACAAAAGTGAGCTCAAGGCCAGCCGGAACTGCATAATGAGACCCTGCCTCAAAAAAACAAAATAAAATAAAATAAAAAACAAAATGATTATGTTCACTGTGAGGAACCGATACATATATGCATCTTAGTCCTTTTTAGTTTCCCTTCCCCTACCCTGAAATCTCATCTCTATTTGCAAAATGTCTACCTTCCCAGCCGGGCGTGGTGGTGCACGCCTGTAATCCCAGCACTCGGGAGGCTGAGGCAGGAGGATCGGTGCAAGTTCGAGACCAGCCTGGGCTACAAAAGTGAGCTCAAGGCCAGTCTCAACTGCATAGCGAGACCCTGTCTCAAAAAAAGACAAAAAAAAAAAAAAAAAAATGTCTACCTTCCTATTTCTTATTTGCTCTTCAAATTACTGATCATGGTAGGTATGGTGGCACACACCGATAATCCCAGCCCTCAGGAAGCTGAGGCAGTAGGATCGTTGAGTTTTGAGAATAGCCTCGGGTACACAGCAAGAACCTGTCACAAAAAACCTAAGTAATTCATACTTTTAGTTTCTCATATAAGATAAATCATGTGACATTTAACCTTCTGGGTCTGGTATATTTTACTTAGCATTATGGTTTTAACATACATCCATTTTTCTACAAATTATTCAAAATTTATCTGTCTTTATGGCTCAGTAGTATAATACACTATTGTATATATAAACAGCATCACATTTTCTTTATTCATCTGTTAATGGGCAATTAGCTCATTTCCAAGATTTAGCTATTGTTAATTATGCTGCTATAAACAAGTCTATGTGCATATCACTGTAATATCATGTCTCTAACTCTTGGGAAAATATGCAGAGGAGTACGGTACAATCAAATGCGATATTTTTAGTATTTTGAGGAATCCCCACAATAATTTACACAGGTGTTTCTATTAGTTTACATTTCCACCTTTTCCCCTGCAACCCTGCCAGCATTTGTTGTTCAGTGCAATGATAGCTACTCTTTCTAGAACAAGGTGGGGAAAAAAAAAATCAATGGAGTAAGATGGAAACTTAAGTGTTGTTTTACTCATACTTCTCTAATACAAGTGTCAATTTTCATTTTTATTCATTTAATGCATTTAGGACAGGGGATACAGGGCATATAGGGTCTCACTACATAGATGGACTCATAGTGATTCTCCTGTTTTCAGCCTCCTAAAGTGCCAAGATTATAGGATAGCACCACCATGCCTAGTCTCAATCACCAATGCAGTGCGCCATGGGGGTGGGGTTGGCAGACACACCACACAATGGGACCAAACCCTGGCTGCTGTGCTCTGAAGCAGGCATTTTAGTCCACTGAGCTATCAGGCCAGCCCACAAGTGCCTATTTTTGAAGCCTCTATATTGCAGGAAAAATTTATTCATTCCTTAAAAATGTGTATATCCTATGATATATCCTTTGTACACAAAACACTGAGTTAGATGCTACTGTAGTAGCCTGTGAAACAGATACCCTTATAAGCCACTGACACTATTTTGCTTGTCGGTTATTTATTACCAAGGTTGAGGCAAAAGGGTAAAGGCAGAGATTCAAAAGTTTCACTAGTTTGTTGGAGCATGCTTGTAATCCCAGCTACTTCAAACGTTCAGGTAGGTGGATCACAAATTTGATGCCACAGTGGCCAACTTAGTGACATTCTATTTCAAAATAAAATAAAAACAGGCAGTGTAACAGCACTTGCAGAGCATGTGTGAGATCCTGGGCTCAATTTCCAGCCCTGCAAGGAAAGTAAACGATGATTTGAATAAAACGCGCGCGCGCACACACACACACACGCACACACACACACACAAAATATAGATTTAGCAGAAAGATATGAATGAGCATTTACACTTAAGAATTACTATTGCAGGGGCCCGGTGGGACGGCTCAGTGGTCTAAAGCACCTGCTTGGGAAAGCTTGGGCGGCTTCAGGGACCGCGGTTCGATCCCCAGCACCACATGCTGCGCCAGCCCTGCCCTTGGGGCGGGCTGAGCCAGCCATAAAAATGAGTGAATAAACAAAGGTTCTGAAACAAGGAAAAGTAAAAAAAAATTTAAAAAAAATTACTGTTGTATTTTCTCAGAAGATATCTGGCAATGTAAATAACAAGTGCAGATACAAAGATGACTCTAAAGTGCCTCGTTTCCAATACTGCTCTCTCCTCTCCCCAGCGGCAGGAAGGAAACATGCAAAGAACAGAGAGCAAATTTTACCTGCTTGTGGTACCCAGACTTGGTGGCTGCTTGCTATGAATGGAATGAAGAGCAGAGATTTCGAAGGAGCAGGAAGCAGGCCCATGTTGGCTCCAAATAGACAGCACTCTGCCCACTGAGTAGGGCAGAGAACAGAAGATCTTGTTTGCTATGGAAGCTGGAGACCTTAACCCTTTTAAGCCTTGTGCAAACTGGGCCATAAAGAACCTCTGCATTGCTGGCATGTGGCTGGAGAAGCTCCGTTTCTTTGTCCAGATTCGGTAACATCCTGGAGAACAAAGTGCTAGAAGTGTATGAAGGCCAAGGACAGAGCAGTTTGCTCTGGTCGGGACTACGGAGGTGCCTCCACAGTCTTGTAGAGGAGCCGGAGCCGGAGTCTGTTGAGGAGCCTGAGTGTATGCCTGACTATGGAGGCCAGTGTCTTCCCTGAATGTGGCCATCCCAGGGCAACCATGGGACAAAAAGAAAGAAAAAGTCCACTTGGGTGGTTGAGACGGGCACTGGGAGGCCTCTTCTAAGGCAAGCCTTGCTGGAGCACAGTGCTCAGGAAAAGTCCTTGAGAACTCAGTCACGCAATCAGAGGCTAAGTTCACATGAAAAGAAAGTGGGAATATTTCAGAACCAAAAAGCAGTGATGGCATCTTGTTGCTCAAATCTACGAAGCTCATCTTGATGGCTTCAAGAGAATAAAGTGCCAAAGGCTTACTGTTAGGCCTCTTATGCCATCCACTAGCTGCCAAATATGGATCCAGCTGCATTGCATTATATGAAAACCCATCCAGGAGCCTTTTATATCTGAGACGCTTGTAGCTTTCGGCCACTGGAAGAAGTGCAGAGGAACATCGCCGATATCGGAGTTTCTGAGTTTTTGTGGCTGGAGCTAGTTTGGAGGCAAGGACAGACAGCTTGCTTAATAAGGCTAATTCTTTGGTAGACTGCCTAAAATTCAGGGTCCTCCAAGGATGGCATGAAGTAGTCCTCTGCTCTGGTGTGTGGCTAAGCAAGCTCCCACACGATACTGTTTTGGGTTCTAATGGTGTGAGCACAGATGCAGACGCAGCACATGAGTTGAGAAGCCTATGTGCTTTTGTGGGGATGGAATTAGAGGAACTCTTCCCAAAGGCAAAGCTTCTTATTTTACTCAATTTCCGCTCCATGCCGACTGGCTCCTGACAGGGAACTCTCTTACATGTTCGATGGGGCTGCTTCTTTAAGGGAGGCATTCCTTTCTGATGGTAAGTATTCACAAAGGCACCACGTACTGGATCACACCCAGTAGAACTGGGGTCTTGTGCTTTCTGAGGAGCACCAGGAAGGCAAGGAACCGTGCACAACTCAATGTCCTTTATTGGATAACAAATACTTTCCTCCTTTGAATTTTCCATGCTCTGAAATGGTTCAGCAAAGTTGCCCTTGGCTGGTTTTGCTAGGGTGATTTCTTGCATCATGGCAGACTCATATTGATCAGCCTTTGTTTGGAACTTAGTTTGCACTTTATCTGACAAAGTATTTGATGGTATGTATTGTTTCAGTATCATCTGGGATCCTTTTTGACATGTGTGTTCCTTTTCCTTCAACAATATACAGTTCAAAATGTTCTGACTTTGTAGCTTTTCAGGATCACCATGCATCCTCTGGAATTTCAAGTGGGTCTGAGGAGTCCTGCTCAAATAACCCTTGCTTCTTTTTCTGGCAATCATCTCCTCGGGTTCTTCTTCAACAGTTAAAGGATCTAGAGGTACACTCTGAGGTCCTTCAGTTTCTTCACTTGGTTTAGTTGCTGTTTCCATTATCAAAGGCAAATGTCTATCAGTAGAATTCTCATGAGGATGGCAAGCTTTGCAAACATTCTTTTTCTCACTGATGTACCCTTCGCTAGGATTATTCATATCCCTAGAAAGTACTTCTACCTTTATTTGAAGCAAGTCTGTGCAGTTCTCCACATTTTCACAAAGCATTTCACCACCCTTTGGGTTAGATAGAGTCTTCAGGTCAGTTTTTGAATTTTCTTGAGAAGACAAACACAAAGGCATTATCTCAATGGATTTAAGTGTCCCTGAGGGAACAGAGTTCTCATCTTGACATCTAGAAGACATTGAGTCCTCTGGGGATATTCCAAAGGTTTGTTCCTTGCCTAACTCATAATTTATTTCTTCCAATTTTGATCTTTCAGTCATTCTTTGTGTTTCTCTCAGAACTGTGCCTTTACCTTGATGTTCATGATGAATATAATCTAAAGACACATTTACTTTGTCAATTATTTTTGTATTTGTTTCATAATCTGCAACAGACACGATCTCCTGGGCACGAGAGTTGAGACATTTTACCACTTCACAGTCTTTTAAAGATGTGCATACCTTCTCTTCACTTGCTTTTTTTATTTCAAGAAATTCCACGGCAGAATTAGCAGCATTTGAGAGATCTGAGTCCTGCTTGGTTTTTCCTATAAATTTAGCATTTAGTTCATCAATCTGAGCAGAGGCACTCCTTAAGGTTTTGTGTAATGGCAGTCTATGTTTCCATGTACCACAATCAAGTGTACTAGATACTTTCATACCTAGTATACCTTCTGGATGCTTTTTACTGTGGCCTGCACAGACAGTGTTTATCGTATCTGTGAACCCTTCAGAACTAGAAATATCTTCAACAGCTCCTTTGGAATCACCTTTCTTTGGACTATCGTAAGACACTATGTTATTACTGCCTGAGCTGACTTTTAGGTCCTTTTCATTTATCTCTCCTTTATGCTCTGTGAAGGTCTTTCTCTGGTCACTATCTCGTGTTTCCTTAGCTAGTTTATCATAACTTCTACATTGATTTAGTCTGTTTTGGTTACTCTGACAGTCAAGGACTTCATTTGCCTTCTGATCAAGAGTTTCAACTGCTTGGTTCGTGTTTTTAAAACTAGAGAACATAAAAGGAGACAATGTTCCCGAATTTGGAATGTTTGCAAATTGGTTTAGTTTTTGTGTAGAACAATCAGAGATGTCACATTTACAAAACATGGTTTCTTTGGGTACATCCAGCTCCTTTCTATTTAGCCCTTTCTCACTGAGTTCAATGTGACCAGTGATGTGAGTGGCTATATTTGAAGTTCCACTATCTGAGACAATAGTTGTCATTTCATTTCTGGTCATACCTTCTGTACAGCTGCATTCAATTTTTCTCCCATCAAGTTTGCTCTCCTGTGATGCACAGCTACTTTTCATAAACTCTTGCGTTTCTTGGAAGTGGTGATCACTATGCTGAAATGCATTTCCACGTTTTATTTCTGAAGAGTCATTGTCTTTCAGGATGATTTTGCTGGGCTCCAAAGTAACACAAGCACAACACAAGTTTTCTCCTACTGAATTTTTTCTTCTACAGTGGCAGCTGGAGATATTCTGAGATTGAACAGTTTGACATTCTGTGACTGGGACTTCTGTAGCAGAGCCAACTGGTTCTTTTGCACTTGAGAGGAAACTGGGATGCAGATCTATTCCTGCATCAGTCATTTCTTGTTTTCTTTCTTGGCTTCCTGGTGTGGTGTTAAAAGTGGGACTGTTGGAAGAGGCACCACAGGTTATGTCTCCTACTGGAGGGATGTCTTTCACTCGTGTCTCAATCAGAATAGTTTGGATATCAGCAGTGACATCTGCTCCATCTCCTAATGGAGGATGTTGGCTCTGTTGGGTATTTTTGCTTGCTGCTAAAGGCATTTCTCTGTTTATATGTAATAGGGAATCAGTTGGCAATGTCACGTGATCTTGAGAATTAAGGGACACTTGATTTAAAACACATTTACATTCTACTTTGTTTATAGTCAGTTCATTGCTATGAGAAAGTTCACTCATCTCATGGGCAATTTTCTGTTCATCTAAACATGAAATATTATCATCTGAGGTCCCTATAGCTTTTTCTGATTTAGATCTATAATCTAATTCCAGAGATGGTGGTAACTGAGCAGTATGTTTCTCAGATTTTAATACCTCTTTAGACACAGAACTTAGCTGACCTGGTATTAAACCAACAAGTTTTCTTTCAGACAGAAAATCATTACATGATGTTTCATTTAACTGAGTATCACCTTCTAGATTTCTCTGCAAGCTGACTAAGGAGTGACAGTCTTTATTATAAATCTTTTCATTTAATGTACTGGACTCTAAAATGTTTGTCTGTTCTGGCTCTTCAGTCTGCACCAAAGAGGAAAAACTGCTTTCTTCAGACTGTTTACCTTGATGGTTCACATTAATAACAGTTTTTTTATGGACTTCAGCGTCTGTCAACTTACCCTGCACATCTGATGTGATTTTCAAATCATCTATTTTAAATATTATTCCCATGGCTTCAGTTAAAGAATTGGACATTAAAGAATTAGATCTTTCTGTATGGCCTTGAATACAATAGTTATGATGGAAATTTCCTTTGGGGGAATCAACAGTTTCTGTTTCACCAGAACAATAACCACTGGAATCCTTTTTTAATTGTCTGGCATTAATAAAACAGAGTTCTGTTCTTTCACTCCTGGGATTCAAAGACTGTTCTTTATTTTCTTCTCTAGAAGCCAGGTTCTTACTTAGATCATCCTTATCAAAACAAGAACTGCCTATCTTTTCTTCAGATCTCTTGAGCAAAGCACTTTCAAAACTACATAAGGACGTTGTTCTAGATTCTGGACCAGACAAACCTGGTATGAGATGTAAAATTCTAGAATTTTCCTCTAAGGGTTTTATGGCATGTATATTTCTGGTGGCTGTGGAACTGTCAAATGTGGAACTGTGTTTTTCATTACCATGGCCAAGAAATTGTTGGTGATTGTCATCTGCTGCACAGTCCAGGTTTAATTTACACAACTCTTCTTTCCCATTGTTCATTTTAGAAATGGCACTGTTCCCTGGTAATGACGACAACCAAGAAGGACAAGTCTGTAATTCTCCACATTCTTTTTCTTTAGGAGTTGCTTCTGTTAATCCAGGATCCACAAAAGTTAAAGGCTCTACAGAAACTAATGTTCTGGTTTCTGAAATCTTGCCACCACTCGTGATTTCTTCTATTTCTGGGCATTCACTGGACCCAGCTAAGAGCTCTTTACTCACATTTCCATTCTTGTGTCCTTCATTATTATTATCCATCTTAGTCCCACTGACCTTCATACTTTGAACATCTTCAGGGGATGATGGTAGAATTTCAGTTGCAAACTGTACATTTCCTTCTACACAAAAGAAATAAATCCAGGTCAGTAATCATAAAAAATTTCTCTACCTTCATGAATTTTATCATGTAACCAATGAAACAACAAAAAAGATCTGACTCACAGAAAGAATCATAGATTCCAAAAGTTGGCAGACTACAGGTAACCTGCATTCATAAGCCTTCTAAAATAATCATCCAAACAAACAGGTACATAGCTCTTAGAGGAGACAGACGAACCATGAGAAATTGTTGGACTACAACTTGAATGAGCTAGAAACCAGCCAAAACCCAGAAATATTGGTATTATGAGATTTAAGCAACAAAAATAATGAACACCAACCTTCAATGAATGGTAGCTCAATGAAAGAGGAGAAATTCACTCTTCTTCATGGTAAAAGAAAAATCTTACTACATTTGTGTGACTATTGATCTTACAATGGACAGAGATATATATAGCCTTAAGAGAAATGAGACAAAGTTCAGCCAATGAGAAGGGGCAGGAGTAATAATTCCTAGCATTTCTATACAGATTTAGATAGGACAAGTTCAGAAGTGATCTTAAAACATCCCCCTTCAAGGCTGGGCGTGGTGGCGCACGCCTATAATTCCAGCACTTGGGAGGCAGAGGCAGGAGGATCAGTGTGAGTTCGAGACCAGGCTGGGCTACAAAAGTGAGCTCAAGGCCAGCCTGAACTGCATAGTTGAGACCCTGTCTCAAAAAGACAAAAAAAAAAAACAAAAAAAAAAACAAAACAAAAAAACCCCCCAAAAACAAAAAAAACCCATCCCCCTTCCTAGCAGAACAAGCAGCAGACAGACTCATAATTGGGTGAGAAGCCATCTCAAGTACCTTCCTCTGCTTCAGTAGATGGTATAGAACAGAAAACCCACATTTTTGTATCTCCAGGATGCCAACAGTCACTTTGCTCCAAAGAGGCAATGGGCCCAACCCTAGCTAGCAGCTTGGGCCCAGGAGAATGGTGATGTAAAAGAGAAACTAAAATTATGGGCTTGGGGAAATGCCCTACTACTCTGCTTAAGGAAGACTGAACTCCAGAATGGAAAAGCTTGGAGGAGTAAAAAGATACTGTGAGGCAACAAACAAAATCAGCCAGGTGGAGGGAAATCCCAGAAAGGGAAAGGGCTGGAAACAGACAAGTGGGGACAGACAGGAAAAGCCCTCTGCACATCAGGTTTTGCAGTGGGAGGGGTTCCTAAGTCTAGGAATATCACAGGCCAATAGAAAGGAGAGCACCCTGGCCTCTCACCTTAGCACAGATCCTACCTACATGTTCAAACCCCTCCAAGTGTTGGGAGGCATTGAGGATAAACATGACAAAATATAGACATTGACAAACTATGCCTCTAAGACCACATTTGATAAAAAGGCTTTGGCCCATAGTCCAGCCCTGTCCCTGTCCTACACCAGTAGGAGAGTTCGTGGACAGCTTTTTTTTTTTTTTGCCAGTGCCATCATTAAAAGTACACTGGATTGGTAGGCATTCTGTCTCACCAAGACAGATCTGCACAAATGCTCATCTACAAGCTCAGAAGGTCAAAGCTCAGCCTCTAGACTGTCCTAAATGCCTTTTTCTATCTGAAGAGTGGAAAAAGAGAATTGTGAACAAGATTGTCACACACACCCAGCTCCCTTATCAGACAGTGTCCAAGAGGAAATCAAAGGGAAAAACTGACTCCAGAATACCCTAACATGAGAAGGAATATCAGATCTTGTTCTGTGAGTATGTATGTTATTTTTTGCATTTACTTCCACAAGGTCTTACCTTTTTTTTTTTTTGTCATTCCTCCACTACCAAAGCTTGTTTCTCAGGATTTTTAAACTTTGTGTTTATACTAGTTCATTAACTGGATTCATGCTCCCTATGTATTCTTGCACTTCCCATTTATACCCCCTTGTTTGTTCTTTCTTTCTTCCCCATCTCATGCCCTCTCTCGTCTCCCTTCCTTAGCTTATGTGTTAATATTATCATTAAAGTCTATTTATCTCTAGTCTGCTCTACATTATTAGTCTCCTTTTGTTTTCCTACCTTACTAAAATAGTAGAGAACTTAAACAATTTTTTAAAATGGTATGTTGATGGCTAATATATAGTTGGCTTTTTCGATGTTGGCATTAGTAGCAGTTATTTGCTCATTGAAAAACAGTGCTAAGGACTGAACCTGTTCTTGAAGTAAGTTCAGTGAATACTCCATACTGAGACACACCCACAACTAACAAGACAACACAAAGAGAGAGCCACTTACTAAAAAGATCTCCACACAGCAGTGATAGAGAAATGCATCCCTGATGTGTAAACTTCAACACAAAAATACAAGAATCATGACAAAAAGAAGACAAGATGCCTCAAATTATAAAAAATTATCATGATAATGGATATAGTTCCAGACAAATAATTTATTTAAAAGCATAATTGAAGTTATTATTGAGATTAAAGAAAATGCAAGTAAATTAAGGAAGATAACAGAATATAAAAGGAAATTTTAGTAAAGAGAAGTTCTGAGAAAATACTCAAACAAATCCTGGAAATAAATCAC
>PVJA010033771.1:0-23063 GCA_004027025.1 Myocastor coypus | reverse complement strand
CACTGTACTCTGTAGAACGATTGTGAGGACAATATGCAATATGTCAACTTTCAAAGAAAAGAAAGGGGAAAAGAAAAGAAAAAAAAAGTAATGTTGATTTAGAAGGGTTAATGTTTAATTGTTTGATGAATCTTATATACCTATATGTATTAATCTAAACTGATTTGATGATGAAAATATGTAATATAACCCGTGTTAAATTTAAACAATAAAAAAGCACAGAAAAAGGAAAAACCTTAAAAACAACAAGAATTCTGGAAATAATTTGACACCTGTAAGATAATACAAAGATGAACAACATAAGACTAATAGGCATCAGTCAGTAAGAAGGAGACAACAAAATGACTTTAACAGATTATGGGCAGAAATAACAGCAGAAAAGTTTCCTAATAATGGAAACAATCTGACATTCAGGTAACTGAGGCATATACGACTCCAAATAAGATCAATCTAACTAAATCTAAACCCAGATGTACAATAATCAAGATTCTAGAAATTCACTACAAGAGCAACATACTAAAATCCATCAGAGAGAACAAATCATATTTACAGGAAAACCCATCAGAATAACAGCAGATTTTTCAACAAAAACCATCAAGTCAAAAAGAACATGGAGTCTTGCCAAGAATGCAACATTCAGGCTTTCTAAAAGAAGCCAAAGAAGACCTTAATAATATTCAACTAACTGTTCAAAAGCCTAACATTTATTGAAGCTTTACAAGCAGCTTCTTTGTCAGATAGTTTACCTGTATTGTTTATGGGTGCTCATAACATTCTTAAAAAATAAACTTTACTTTGTTTTTTTTGTTTTTTTGTTTTTTTCTTAAAGTGCATAGAGCAAAGTATTTCAAGTCTTACAGGAAAACAAATTTGAACCCAAACTGATATACTCTGAAATATTCTCTTTCAAATATAATGAAGTACATTTCCATGACAAAGAACAACTAAAGAAATTCATGATAACCTAGCTAATGCTACACACAGTTTTAAAAGACATTCTAGAAAGGGATCAAAATGACTACAACTCCGAGAACAACAACAGAAAGAACCGATGAAACAGGGGAGTTAAACACAGGATCATGAACAATCAAGCTGCATGGAAAATACGTCAAAGAATGAACAGCTGAGACCACTTCTTATTGAGAAGTTTCTGTACATTAAAAGAACTCAACAATAGAGCAAAAAGATAACACACAAATTGGGAAAAAATTATAACCAAGAATCAATCAGAAAAAAGACTTCTATCTAGAATACATAAAGAATTTTTTAAAAAAATTCTGCCCCATAGTTTAAAAACCTAATCCAAAAATAGGCATGTGAGTTGAACATACACTTCTCAAAAGAAGAAATACAAGTGGCGAATAAATACCTGAAAAAATGTTCCACAGCACTGGCTATCTGAGATATGCAAATTGAAACACCTATGAGATACCATCTCACCCCAGGAAGAATGGCTATCACAAAGAAATCAACTAATAGCAAATGCTGGAGAGGCTGTGGGAAAAAGGAACCCTTCTGCACTGCTAGTGGGATTGTAGACTGGTACAAACACTATGAAAATCAATATGGAGACTCCCCCCAAAACTAGGACTGGAAATCCCATTCAGTCGAGTTATTCCTCTTCTCATTATTTTCACAAAAGAACGGAAAACATCATGCCATAGTTATATATATACTCCCATGTTTATAGAAGCGCAATTTGTCATAGCCAAATCTTGGAAGCAAACAAAATGCCCACCCCCCAAGAAATGGATGAAAAAGATGTAGTATTTTTATACAATGGAGTATTACTCAGCTATAAAGAAAGAAAACCTGGAAGGCTTCATAGGAAAGTGGATGCAACTAGAGCTATACTCACAAGTGAAATAAACTAGACCCATATGTATAAATATTGTATTATCTTCTAGTGTAATAATTTGAAAGAATAAAACATGAAAGGTATAACAGAAACATTAAAACAGAAAGAAACATACCTTAAAGATTAAACAATCAAGAGGAGAAAAAGGAGAAAAGATAGAAGAAAAAAGTAGGAAGAAAAACATGCAAGTATATATACAGGATGGCTGAGGTGATTGTATTAATAATTTCCATCAGTTTTTTGAAAATATCAGTTAATGTGTAGAGTTCACCTTGTCTAACTCTGCATGCTGATATCTGTGAACTGAGCAACTACGTTTGAGGACAGCAATGTGTAATGCAAAAACCATGTTTGAATACCTGTCTTCTTGGTCTTTTAAATGTGCACTATTTCTAATGTCATACCAATTATTACTCTACTCTCTTTAAGATACATTTTTTAAAAGGTAATAATAGAAAAGAGACAAGAACAATTTATGATTTCTTGAAAGTAAGAAGTAATATTCAATCATAGGTCCAATCTTACATAAATATATCTGTTACTCTAAGCAACAGATTTTATGATAGAAATAGATAATATATCAATAATTGTTAATCAGCTATTCTTGTTTTGAAAATCTGTAACATATGTATTATTGTATGTTACCCTATTTCTGTCTTTGTCACCTGTGGAGGGCCACTTGAGCAGCTCTCCTTGAAAGAAGATCAATTGTCTCCATTTTGGCTGAGCCTGACCCTATTTCCTTGTATTGATATGTATAGAGCTGGCTAGGAATGTTCCTTGGCCCTTCAATTGGTTTTAAGCAATGCATATTGGTCTAGCCAAGGTGCTGGTGGTAGTCCTTGAAGATGGCATGCATATTTCCCTGATAATCTATGCCTGCTTCTCTTTCATATGAGCTGAGTCGAGACAGGATGGAGAGCCAGGTCTCCATGCTGTCGGCTAGGATCAAGCCTTGAAATAGAGGCTACGATTTCCTGGGGCTTAAAAGATTACACATCAGAGCTGAAGCACTGAACCCTAAAACAATAGATACTATCCCAATAGTATAATGCAAATTATTTTTTCTGCACATCCTTCTCTCTGCATATGCAAAGGCAAATGCAGGCCACTTACATAGATCAGCTCACAGTACTCACCTATTTCCCACAATTCTGAGTCATTCATCATTAAGTCACTCCTCTTTCATGACTGAATAAAACCTGGTGGCAGCTCTGGGTCAACCTGTTGGTTCCAAAAAGCCATCCTTGTGGCTGGACTTAGGGCTCCTTGGCTCCTCATAATTATAAATATGTTTTAGTGTCTTTATTTTTGTCATGGGTTGCACTAGGCGTGATAGATTGGAATTAAGTGGGTGGAATACCAATAATGTATTTTTTGGAATTACAAATACAGACTTCTTGGACAGAGACAAGGACCAGGAGGGGCTTCCTACAGTTTTGATTTTTTTCTTGATTTTGCTTTTACTCTTCAAAATAAAATAAAATTATAAACAATAAAAATATTAAACAGAAAAAATAGGGAGCCAATGGCAGGAAAATAACATGACAAACATAAGCCAATATATGTCAATTATAACCATCAATGTAAATGGGTTCAATTCATCAATTAAATGAAATAGACTGACATAATGAATCAAGAAACAAAATCCAACAGTATGTTGTGTGTAAGAAACATGTTTAAGGGCTGGCAAGAAAACTCAGTGGACTAAGTGCCTGCTTAGGAAAGTGCAGGGACTGGGGCTGAATCCCCAGCACCATCCCCAAGGTACACAAAGCCATCCACCAAGACCAGGCCTGGTGGCACACAACTATAAGCCCAGCCCTGGGGAGGCTGAAAACAGGAGGATCACTATGAATGTAGGCTATGTAGTAAGACCTTGTACCAAATACATTAAACACACACACACACACACACACACACACACACATTTAACTCATAAAGAAATTCATAGGCTGACAGTCAAAGGATGGAAAACAATACTATATGTTCTAGGAGTTCAGAAAAAAGCAGGGGTAGCTATCCTATTCACAGACAATCTGAACTTCCAACCAACAATGATTAAATGAGATAAAGAAGGACACTACATATAGGTTAGGGGGAAACTTCAAGAGGAAGAAATAATAGTCAAATATGTATGCACCAAATATGGGACCACTAAACTGTATAAGGCAAATTTAAAAGGACATGAAAAATCCAATAACCAATAACACAACCCTAACAGGGAACCTTAACACTCCAAAGGATAGGTCAAGTTAACAATTAGCAGAGATAGGAGAATAGCAGAACTGAACAAAACTTTAGAACAAATGGACATAATGGATATTTACAGAATATTCCACACAACATCTGACTACAGATTCCTCTCGCCTGCACATGGGATGATTTCTAAAATAGATCACATACTAGTCCACGGGTCATGCTTAAGTAAATACAAGAAAACAGAAATTATCCCATGTATATTATCTGATCACAGTGCAACAAAGCTGGAAATTAATGACAAATGAAACTGAAAAAACAATTAAAGAAACACATAGAAATTAAATAACATCTTTATACTCTGGTTTTTCTTCCGATTGTACAAGTATTATGCCTTTTAAATAGCAGCCTCCTCAACAACCAATGAGTTACATCATTCTCAGCAAATTTATATTACAGAACTCACATTTTTACTCCAAAACCAAGAACAAGATAAGGATACCCACTACCACCATTCCTATTCAATATAGTTATGGAAACATTAGCCAGAGTCATCAGACAAGAGAGAGAAATTAAAGGAATAAGAATAGGTAAAGAAAGTCAACTATCATGTTTGGCAGTTAAGCTATTCGCAGAAGTTAAACCATCACTGAAATTAAACAAGAAATTAAGCAATACCTACAAAACAATGAAAATTGAATCACAATATAGTGGAACTTGTGGGATTTAATAAGGCAGTTTTGACAGGGAAATATAAAGTGCTGAATGCACAGATTAAGAAAACAGCATGACAACAAATAAATGCCCTAATGCTGCCCCTCAAGCTTCTACAAAAAGAAGAACAAATCAAGTTCAAAGCCAAGGAAGGCAGAAAATTACAAAGATTAGAGCAGAAATTAGTACAAATGAGGAAAACAATACAAAGAATTAATAATTCAAAAAGCTGGTTCTTTGAAAGATTAAATAACATTGATAAATCTCTAGTCAACCGCATTAAAAAGAGGAAAGAAAAAGGTCAATATTCAATCAATAAGGAATGAAAAGGGTGAAATTACTACAGATTCTGTGGAAATACAGAAAATAACAATCATTATGTTGAAAATCTTTATTCTCACAGAATGGAAGGCACAGAGAAATGGACAAACTACTAGATAGGTACAAATTGCCAAAACTGAATCAAAACTATATAAAAACTCTAAGTAACCCAATATCAGCCAAAGAAATTGAAAATGGAATATAAAACTTTGACACAAAGAAAAGCCCAGGTCCTGATAGATTTACAGTTGAATTTTATAAGAAAGTTAGAGAAGATTTAACCCCAATACTCTTCAAACTTTTCAATGAAATTGAAAAGGAAGCAAAACTACCAAATTAATTCCTTGAGGCAAATATTATACTGATGCCAAAACCAGAGAAAGACTCAATCAAAAAAGAGAATTACAGGCTAATGTAATTAGGAACATAGATGCAAGAATCCTCAATAAATTACTAGCAGGGGCTAGGGAGATAGCTCAGTGGAATATGAGCTTGCCTGGTAAGGGCAAGGTTCTGAGTTCAATCCCTAGTACCACACACACACACACACACACACACAAATAGGATATGTAAAATCATCAGGAAGATTATACACCATAAGCAGGTAGGATTCATCCCAGGGATACAAGGATGGTTTAACATTCACAAATCTATAAATGTAATACAGTATATCAATAGAGCCAAAACCAAAAGCCATGTGACATTCTCAATAGATGTAGAAAAATCTTTTGACAAAGTGCAAAACTCATTCATGATCAAAGCCCTACAGAAAACTAGAATAGATGGCCTATCCCTCAATCTGATGAAAACTGTCTATGACAAACCAATGGCCAATATCCTAAATGGAGAAGAACTGATAGCTTTTTATCTAAAATCAGGTGCAAGATGAGGATGCCCACTATCATCACTCCTATTCAATATAGTTCTGGAACCATTAGATGAGAGAGAAATAAAAACAATAAGAATAGGTAAAGACGAGTATGGCAGGATACAAAGTCAACACCCAAAAATTAATAGCATTCCTCTACACAGACAACAAACTGACTGAGGGAAAAATTAGAGAAACAATACCCTTTATAACAGCATTGTTACAAAACAATGAAATACTTAGGAGTTAATCTAATGGAGGAAGTAAAAGCTCCATATAATTAAAATTAAAGTACTGTGAAAAAAAAATTGAAGAGGATTTCAGAAAATAGAAAGGTATTCTTTGCTCCTGGATAGGAAGAACCAACATTGTAAAGATGGCCATACTCCAAAAAATTGTTATACAGATTTAATACAATCCCTATTAAAATACCATTAGCATATCTCACAGATCTAGAGAAAGTATTCCTAAAATTTATTTGGCATCAGAAAAGAGCTAGAATAGCAAAGGCAGTCTTGGTTAACAAAGGGAAGACAAGGCATTTCAATCACTGATTTGAAATTATACTAGAAAATTACTGTGAAAAAATGAATATGGTACTAGCAAAAAAAATTTTAAAAAGACCCAAGCATCAGTGGAACAGATTAGAAAATGGAGATTCAACTATTAGTACATTCAGCTACCTTATCTTTGACAAAGGGGTCAAATATGTTCATTGAAAGAAAGATAGCCTCTTTAACAAATGGTGTTGGAGAAACTGGCTTTCCACATGCAGAAAACTAAAAAATAGATCCAAGTCTATGGCCATACACAGAAACTAAAGTCAAAATGGCTAAAAGGTCTAAACACGGAAACAAAAATACTAAATCTCCTGGAAGGGAAAGTAGGTAGAAATTTTGAAGACATGATGGGGCTAGGGAGAAAGCTCCATGGTACAAGTGCCTGCCTGGCAAGTGCAAGCTCATGAGTTTGAACCTCAGCTCTAAAAAAAAAGAAAGGAGACATAGGAATAGGCAGAAAGTCTGTGTACAAAAACCAAAATGGACAGGCAAAGAATCACAACGGATATCTGATTTTATTGAGAAGTTTCCATATATCAAAAGAAATCACCAACAGAGTGCAAAGACAATATACAAATTGGGAAAAAAAATCTTTACGAACAATCACTCAGATGAAGAACTTCTATCTCAATTATATAAATAATTAAAAATAAATTAGGTCCCCAAATTCAAAGACCCAATCCAAAAATGGGCATGTGAGATGATTATACACTTTTCAGAGGAAGAAATACGAATGTCAAATAAAGACATGAAAAAATGTTCCATAGCACTGGTCATTTGAGAAATGCAAGTTAAAACAATACTGAGATATCATCTCACCCCAGAAAGAATGGCTATCATAAAGAAATCAACTAGCTGGGCATGGTGGCACACACCTGTAATTCCAGCACTTGGGAGGCTGAGGCAGGAGTATCAGTGCAAGTTTGAGACCAGCCTGGGCTACAAAAATGAACTCAAGGCCAGCCTGAACTGCATAGTGAGACCCTGTCTCAAAAAAAAAAAAAAAAAAAAAAAAATCAACTAATAGGAAATGCTGGAGAGGCTGTGGAGAAAAGGAACCCTTTTCCACTCCTGGTGGCAATGTAGACTGGTACAATCACTATAGAAATCAGTGTGGAGACTCTTCAAAAAACTAAGATTGGAAATTCCATTCAATGTTTATATTCTCCTTAGTATGTTTCCAGAAAAACTGAAAACATCATACCACAGTGATATATTTACATCCATGTTTATAGTAGCACAATTTGTTATAGCCAAATATTGAAAAAAAAAAATGTGTATCACCTGAGGAATGGATAAAACAGATGTGGTATTTTTACAAAGGCATGTTACTTAGCTATAAAGAAAGACAAACTGGAGGCCTTTATAAAAGGTAAATAGATGCAACTAGAGGCTATACTCATAAGTGAAATAAATCAGACCCACATGTGTAAAGATTATATTATTTTCCTGGTGTAAGAACCTGAAAGAATAAATAAAACATGAAAGGAATAATAGATACACTTAAATGGAAAGAAACTGACCATAATAAATAAATAACAAAGATGAGGGAAAGGGAAAAAGGACAGAAATCAAAGGGGGGAAATAGGCACATATATATTCAGGATGGCTGAGATGACTGTAGTTCTCATTTCCATCAGTTTTTTGAAAGCAGCAGTTAATGTTTTCAATTGTCAGGGTCTGCAAGATAATTCAGTGAATTAAAATGCCTGCTTGTGCAGACACAGAGGCAAGGGGTTTGATCCCTAGCCTACAGTGCTGGTCCCGCTCCCAGGGCATACTGAGACTGCAGTTGGGACTGGGCGTGGTGGTGCCGGCCTTTGATCCCAGTGCTTGGGAGGCTAAAAATCAGGAAGGACCATTCCAAGTCCAATCTATGTAGTGAGACCCTGAAGACTCTGTACTAAATACATAAAAAATAAAAAAAAAATAGAACTTTCCCTTTGACTAAATTTACATGCTATTATCTATAATCTAAGCAACTACATCGAAGAGAATGAAGTACAACACAAAAACCACAGTTCAATACCTCTCCTCTTGTTCTTTTTTTTTTTTAAGCAGATACTTTATTAACTGACCAAATCATAAAAACACCACGGTAGATACCTTAGTTCATCCTTCTGATAAGCCTGTTGATCTGGTCTTCCCTATTTCCAGCATCTCCACCTTCCACAAAATGCGTGGTCTTTTTCTTCATTCTACCTCGTGGAGATGATAACTTGAACGGCCACAGGAAGTTATTTGCCTCTTTGTAACGTTTCCCTACAGCATAGATCTCATGGATCACATCCTCCATGAAGATGATACCATATTTACCCAGCGATCGAGCAATCAATGAATTATCTGTCAAGGCAATTCACTTCTTATTGATTTTGCCATAGCCACGCTTGCATATTAGTTCATTTACTGACTTCAGGTTTGGGTACCCCCATGCAATGTATGGCTCCACAATTCTCAGCATGTTAATCGAAGCCTTGTTGAGCTTAACAAAGGTGCCGTTGAAGATTTGGCGAAGACGAAGAAGCTGCAACACCTTTCGGACCTTTGGGCTCACACCATTGATACCCCTGATCTGGATGACAAATGCCAGTTTGGGCTCAGCAGGGACATAGAAGTTGCCAGCTTTTCTCGCCATCCTAGCCATTCGTACCTCAGTTCTATACATCTGTCTGTACTCCTTATGATAGTGCCTGGCTTTTTCATAGATGAGCTTCCTCCTTGCCTTGCGAAGCGTCTTCTGGGCAAACTTCTTTTTTAGTCACTTTATCTTCAACTCTGCGAAATGCTTTTTCTTTTTCTTAAGGGTTTCTGGCACAGCAGGAACCTTCTTTTTCTTCTCTCTGTTCTACACCCTCCATGGTTCCAGCCGGAAAAGAGGCTCTCCTCTTGTTCTTAATGTATAGATAGCATTTCTAATGTCTTATCAATTAGTATACTCTTTAAAATAAATTGTAAGCCAGGCTTGGTGGCGCACGCCTGTAATTCCAGCACTTGGGAGGCTGAGGCAGGAGGATCAGTGCAAGTTCGAGACTAGCCTGGGCTACAAAACTGAGCTCAAGGCCAGCCTGAGCTGTATAGCGAGACCCTGTCTCAAAAAGACAAATAAATAAATATATAAATAAATAAAAATTGTAAAAAAGTTTAAAAAGGACAAGAAAAAATTAATATTTATTCAAAGTAAGCCTTAATGTTTAATTATTTGATCAGTTATGCATACCTATATCTAGTAATATGAACAACATATTTGAAGATTAAAATATGTAATATAATAACCATCATTAAATTATTATTCTTTTTTTTTTAAAGTGAATACACAAGTTATTTAACATTCAAACTTCATTAGGACATGTGCAATATGGCATTTTTACTGGGGATTTAACTCTACCGAGGATATGATTGCTTGCTGGGGTTTAGCAAGAGTCCAGTTCACACTTAGCACTAATTAGTTACTGAATAAATACAATACGAAAACAAAATGGATTCAAATACTCTTTTTAAAAAAAATTTTTAAAAGTCTTTCTAATTAGGCTAAAGACAGACACAATAAAGGCAAATGTGCTAGCTTAACATAATTGGCTGACTTTATATAGCACTTATATCTTTTAGTCCACAAGTATATTATTAAATGATAGAGAACATCTAATACAACCATTTCTACAGAACTAGGAAATAAATTTCTAAGAAAGAAAGATTTTACAGCCCCCATCTTTTATAACCACCCTAACAGTCTAACTCTACAAGAGGATAAAGCCAATGACTTTCTTCACTGGAGCTTGCAACTAATGTCGCTTTTCTATCAAAGTCTGTATTTCTGATCCATTATGAGCATTGAGACAAGATTCAAAAATTCCCAAAGAGGGGCCTGGCAGGATGGCTCAGTGGTCTAAAGCGCCTGCTTAGGAAAGCTTGGGCGGCTGCAGGGACTGCAGTTCGATCCCTGGCACCACATGCTGCACCAGTCCTGCCCTGAGGGCAGGCTGAGCCAGCCATAAAAATAAATAAACAAACAAACAAAAGTTCTGAAATAAGAAAAATAAAATAAAATAAAATAATTCTTTAAAAAAAAGAATTCCCAAAGAAGCACAATGCATGTTGTGATTGCATGCTTAGCAACAACGAGCACTGCATTCGAAACTATCTCATCCCCGGAATTAAATAAGGTCAGCCACGTTCATGGGCATTTCCTCCCAAACTGGCCCTCTCTGCCAATTCTGTGAATATAGTTTTCATGATTGGTAGGTAGATCATGGTTTATAACCAGAGACACTTGTTGCACATCAATTCCACGAGCCAACAAGTCAGTAGTGATCAGAACTCAGCTCGACCTTGATCGAAATTCCCTCATGATAACATCTCTCTCCTTTTGATCCATATCACCATGCAGAATAAAAACTGTGAAGTCACTGGCATGCATTTTCTCAGTGAGCCAGTCCACTTTGTGCCTTGTATTGAGAAAGATAACAGCCTGCATAACGGTGAGGGTCTCATACAAATCACAGTGTATCCGACTTCCATTCCTTTCTTTTAACATTAATATAAAATTGATTCCTTCCAGGGACAATTTTTCCTTCTTTACCAGAATCCAAACTGGGTCTCTCATGAATTTTTTGGTCATCTCCAACACACCAGTTGGCATTGTGGCAGAAAGTAACACAACCTGAATACTTGTACTTAGTTTTTGGAAAATTTCTTAGATTTGATCCTTAAACCCTCTGCTCAACAATTCATCTGCTTCATCCAAAACAAACACTTTGATCCATTTTGGAGAAAAGTATCTTCTGTATAACACATCAAACACTCTCCCCGGAGTGCCAACAACATTATGTGGCAGTTTCTGCATTTCATTTCGAACATTTGTTCCACCAATGCAAGCATGACAAGTTGCTCCCATATAATCTCCAAGTGCCAGAATTACCTTTTGGATCTGTTGAGCCAGTTCTCTGGTGGAGGCCAATACTAGTGCTTGGGTCTCCTTGAACTGAATCTCCAACTGTTGTAGGATGGAAATAGCAAATGTGGCTGTCCTGAGTAATCACATCATATCCTTTAATACAAAGAATATGAGCTCTTTGCAGAATAGCTGAAGGCTTCTCAAAACCATAAGCATAGATGCCCCGAAGAAGAGACTCCTTTAAGTTCATATCATCAAAGTTATCAACAATCTCATTCCAGTTGCTCTCGATGACACCATCGGGGTCCATTCTCTCTGGGCCTCCATGTTCTCTTCCTCCAACAGCTAACAAAGCAGGCGCTGCTGGACTTCACTGCGTGCTTCCCCCAGGGCCATGGATAGAAATGCGCCCTGCAGCTCGCCAGCCCCTTCCCCGCAGGCCCGCGCGGAGCCACTCCCATCTCAGGCCTCTAAATATTTTTTTAATTTTTAATTTTTAATTTTTTTCTTGTTTCAGAACTTCTGTTTGTTTATTTTTCTGGCCTGCTCAGCCTGCCCTGAGGGCAGAGCTGCTGCAGCATGTGGTGCCGGGGATCGAACCGCGGTCCCTGCAGCCGCCTACAATCGCTTTAGACCACTGAGCCATCCTGCTGGGCCCCTTGGGCCTCTAAATTATTATTCTTGTTTTGAAATTCTGTATCGTTTTTACATCTTTCATTACCTTGTTTCTGTTATTTGTTTTTACTCTCTAAAATAAAATTTTGACAAAAAGAAATAATATTCTTTTACCAGTTTTGGTCAATAAATAAAACTATAAGGAGAATAATAATAATAATAAATAATTAAAAGCAATGATCTTAGCCAGGTGAGATAGCTCAGTGGTACAGAACTGCACTGCCAAGTACAAAGTCCTCAGTTTGATTCCCAGTACCAAAAAAAAAAAAATAAATAAATAAAATCTCTACTTTTTAACATAAAAGCATACTTTAATAAAACACAAGTATATTTTCTAAAACAAACAAAAAGGGAAAAAGAGAACTTGCATTATAGTTTGACAAACCTAACAGATGTGTCTGAGTTAATAGAAAATAACTTGGGCTAAGAACATGTCTCAGTAGCAGAGCATTTGTACCATGGCCCCAGGTTCAATCATCAGCACCTCCTACTCCCCCAAATGAATTCTTGAATCTGCTTCTATATTTATTCTGTTGTGTTATGTTGATTAGATTTAATGCTTGGAACATAAGCCTGGTCTCCGTGGGCCCATCTCTTACTTTCCTACCGTAAGTTTTTACTTTTGTGTACTGGTAGCAAGTTGTGCCTCACATTAACTTTCCCTGTAGGTTACAGGAAACAATCTATGTATTTACCCAGTTGGTATGACAAAGGGGCAGAAGCCTAACATGTAAAAAGTGTCAAAACTGGATTTGGGCTCACCTTTATGCTCCAACTGGTTTTGTGTATGTTTACCCAAACATCAATGAGTGCCTAATAGACCCACACCACTCAGGATTCATTAAAAAATTTTTTCTTTGATTTTTCTGGTAGAAGTAGCCCAATTCATTACAATGAAAAAAAGACTGGGAAGTTTTAGTAGAGGTCAAAAGTGAATCATTGGGTTGCTCACGCATGGATGACGAAGATGATATGCTTTTATAACAGCAGAGTTGTGTGGGTAGATGATGATGCTGACTTTGACATGAGTCATGTGAGCCAAAGTTCCTGCCATGCAAAAAGGCAAGAATTCACTGATGCAGACACAAGGAATGCAGACTTCCTTCTTTCAAGTGATAAAAACAGCAGTGAGCAGTTCAAATGTTGCTAAGTCACGCAACCAAATCCAATGATTCAATATTACAACTATGTCTGAAAACATAATGAAGGTCTTAGCAAGGGTGAAACATATTGGATAGAATGCCATCCAGAGAATTGTATAGGACCATTCTGTATGCACAAATAACCATATTCAAACATATACTTTTTTTCAAAACATGTACACCTCACTAACTAAACTGAAAGCATTCTTAGGTCTGCTGTACTTAGCTGGAATTTTTCATGTTGATCCCAGAAATGTAAAAGATTTATAGAAAAGTGATGAGTCATAATTTGGCATAAAAATTTATGTCCTACTGGATACAAAGATGTATTGTGAGCTCCATTTAGACACTTATCCTGGTAGTCCTAGTTCCTTATTTCTATAATAATAAACCAAATGATGTGGTAAACACATTTATTGTTCCTATTCCCAAACTAATTGGAATGGGCATTTGACAACTGTTTTACTGATTTCCAATGGATGTTGTGTTTCTTAACAGAGTACAAATTGACTAGTGTAAGAACTGTATGCAAGAGCAAAGCCGAAATCCCAAACAAATTGTTGCAGATTTCAAAACAGAGAATTGTACAGTACCATCTTTGAATTTTACAAAGATATAACACTGGCCTTGTGGATGGCAAAGAAAAGCAAACTGGTCCTATTGATGTCAACATTTCACCATGATGTAAATATTGATAGGGAAACTTTGACAAAAAGGAAGTTTGAGATGGGAACTTTCAACAACAAAAAAGAAAATGGAGTAGACGTTGTTGATTGGTTTTGCAGCCACTGTGATGCCACTTATAATACAAGTCATTGGTCAATGTTTATGTTTTACACAGTCCTAAACATGTGTAGCATAAACAATTTAATAGTTCACAAAGGAAATGACAGATACAAAATATCACAGAGAAATATTTATAGAAGACTAGGACTGAAGCTCCTAAGAGATCACTAACCAGAGAGAGAGTGAGAGCAAGAGAGAGAGAGAGACAGAGACAGAGAGACAGAGACAGAGAGAGACAGAGATCATTAACTGTAGAGGAAAAACAGTGAGAAAGAGACAGAGAAAGACAAAGGCAGATAGACAGACAGACAGACAGAGAGACAGGTAAACAGACAGGCAGACAGACAGAGATCATTAACTGTAGAGGAAAAACAATGTTTCTGCCCAGGGAATTAGGCCAAAAAAAAAAAAAATGTGGTGCACATTGGTGAATTAACAGGTGAACAGGCAGGTGTAGCATAAGAAAGACCTACTACAACAGTAAGAAAAACAATAAAATATCAACTATGCCCTACAAGGAAGTACAGAAGAACAAAACGTATGCCATTATTATAAGTGATACATCTATATAGAACATTAGTTACCATGTGTGAAGACTGCCTTAGGTGTGACACTTCAAGCAATGTTTATTTTTCTGGTAGAACTCCACTAGCATTTTCACTATAGTTCACAAATGAATTTTCTCATGTCACCTTTTAAGTTTTGCAAGTAAGTACACAGCTGATGTGAAAATGTTGATGTCTATTCTAAATGAACAATAATACATAGTAAGAATTGAATAGTTTACTTTATTGGTATTTTATTTTCCTATTAACTACACACCATGTAATATGGTAAGGATTTCCTGACAAAACAGCAAGACCAATGAGATGTCAAGTATGTCCTATAAACAGGCCAGGAAAGCAAAAGACTTATCCTATCAGTGTGAGCAATGTATGTGTATAGAACATGATGCTATTTGTGCAGCCTGCCTCAGGTCTGATAATTGAGGAAAATATCTGTTTTATATAGTGCTATTAGTATTTTCATTGTAGTTCATTCAGAAATTTATTTCTGAAATTCTTTTTTAGACTTTGTACGCTGAAAACCAATGTTGAAAATTTTATAAGCACTCAATAAACATTAAAAACTCAATACTTTATTGTGATTTTTCCTCTTCAGTTCTCATTGTTTAATATGATAAAACTCATACAATTATAATTAGTATTATATCAACAGGAATAGTCTAAAGAAATACTCCCACAGTTATATGCCTTGATAACGAAATTATACTCCAAGGGCTACATATATGAAGAAATTGGGCCCCTTTACAGATATGTCATTAGAAAAAGAAGCAAATCTATTTAAGCCCTTCCAGGTTAAGTAGGTATTTTTCTTAGACATTAAACTGAAATTTAAAAAGTGGCAGTCTCTGTAAGATTAGTTGTAATGGAGAGTCTGAAATGTATAATGAACTTTTAAGTCAATGCTATAACAACATCTACTAGTCTGGCTTGTATTTTGAGTGGATCTGTTACTTGTGCAAGATTTTGTTGTTTATTTATTTATCATTTTTATGTATTTGCATGTGTAAATACATATTGATGCGTGCATATTTTCTTGCTTGCTTGCTTGCTTTTTTCAGTACTAGGGAATGAACTCTGGACCTTGAGCTTACCAGAGCAGGCACTTAAGCCTCTGAGCTATATTCCCAGTATTTTCAGTATTTTTATGTATTTGTATAGGATCTTACTGTGCAGCTTGGACGTGTAGTGATCCTCTTGCTTTCAGCCTCCACAGCACTGGGATTACAGGTGTGCACCATCACACCCATACTTGGTTGATGGCTCAGCCAGCAACCCCCCCGCCCTCCAGCGTAGAGCCAGAACAGCATGCGGAACTAGGATCGAATCCTGGTCCCTGAGTTTGCCAAAGCAGGTAATTAGTCCACTGAGCTTTCTCACTAGTGCTCAAGATTTTATAATTTAAAACATTGATCATTTGGTGGAAATTTGATGCTGTTGTTGTTGGGTTTTTTTTCTGCTTGAGACAGGGTCTCACAATGTAGTTTAGATGTAATTCAGGTTGGCCTTGTACTCACTATGTAACAAAGGCTGGCTGTGAACCAGAGGCAATCCTCTTGCCTCAGTCTCCTGAGAGCTAGGATTACTAGCACAAACCAGCATGCCCAGCTTCCAACCATTTTAATCACCATTTCTATGTATCATTATTGAAAATATCAGCACATTTAAGCACAACCATAGGTTTACACTATCTTAGTATTATAATAAAATTATATTAACCTCATAAACTCTAGAAAAGAATCCTCCAGAATACTGAGAAAAGCTGCACAAAATATTTTTTAAAATATCTAGCCACATGTAGTCTTCTGGGAAGTCTGAATGTCTATAAGAACCACATAAATGTGAAATACTGGGCATTTCTTCCTTCCTCTAGGAAGCTGTTTCTCCAGATAGCTAGGCTAGATGAAAAAAAAAACATATAGAAAAAATTTAGAGCTCTAAGTCAACCATGTCTACTGTTCCACCTGAAGAGAGAGTGTCAGGCGGCTATGATCTGAGACAGGACCACAGGGCCTTCCAGCAGCCACCAAACATAGCAGCACATGACTTTGGCCTGAGGACATGCAAGATAAAGGTCCACAGAAGCCAGAAGTCTGAGGACATTGATGGAGCTGGAACAGATAGTGACAAGTATCAGGTTTTTTGTATCCAATAAATGTTCAAAATGAAAACATAAAAATCAATCAGTTGAGGGGAGGGCGACATAGAAGCTAGGACTATCATGGGTCATGAACACACAGCAGCTGTAAGCCAAAGTTACAGACAAGAGACACAATGAGTGAGGAGACCAGTAGGCCAGAGAGAAGACAAGTAGCAGAGCAGAGGACATAACAGGACAAAGAGGGACTGAGTCAACATAGTGGTGGGGTATCAAGAGACTTCTGACACTAAATGAGTAACCAGAACATCCAAATCTTAGAGTTTCAGATGAAGCCTTACTCAGGTTCCTTTTTATCCATATATATTATCCAAAACATTATTGATTGATTGATTGATTTATACTAACTTGAGTGAGCCTTTGTTCCCTGTATCTAGTAGAGTCTAATTGCCTCACATTTACTGCAGACGGCATCCTGCAAGAGTCTTCCTATGTCATCACACTTTTTTTTGTTTTGTGGTACTGGGGTTTGAACTCAGGACCTTGTGCTTGTCAAGCAAACCCTTGTTCCACTGAGCTATCTCTCCAGCCCTCTATATTGTCACATTTTTATTTTTATTTTTTAAAATAATTTTTTATTTGATTTATTTATTTTTTTCTTGTTTCAGAACCTTTGTTTGTTTATTCACTCATTTTTCTGGCCGGCTCAGCCCACCCCAAGAGCAGGCCTGGCACAGCATGTGGTGCTGGGGATCGAACCGCGGTCCCTGAAGCTGCCCAAGCTTTCCCAAGCAGGTGCTTTAGACCACTGAGCCATCCCACCGGGCCCCTATTGTCACATTTTTAAACTGACTTTTAATTAGACACATATACCAATTATGCTTCCAAACAGCAGTTTCAATGGGAAAAAATAAAGTTAACATGATTTTTATGTTTCACAAACCATACAGACGCCATGGGTTTAAGGGAACTATACTTGGAAAATTTGCCATTTGGAGAATTTGTTGCTATTTTACTGTTGGTTCAAAAGGAGAAAACAAAAGAGCGATAAAGGGAAGGGAGTAGAGGAGGCAGGGAGAGAGGGAGAGAGAGAGAGAGGTATATACTAATAGCAGGATGAACCCAGTGAGCCTAAGTGAATGAGGCTATACCTCCTGGCCATGGAGAAGGATGGCCCAGATCCACCTTTCAGTAAAAACAAAAACAAAAGCACCTTAACTGGGTGTAAGGGAACATGGATGTAATCTCAGAACTGGAGACCAGTGTGGACTATAAAGTGCAAGGCCAGCCTCAACTACATAACAAAATCTTGCCTGGAAAAAAAAAATCTTACTGACACAGGAAATAATATCAAAATTTGCTTTGAGAAATTTCTTCCTTCTTCTTACCACATACCCTAAGCTTCTCAGAGCCTGCATTTGTCACCTTATTTGAGCCACCCATCCCCCATGAAAAAACACCTGATTTTCCAGTCCTGTCTCATTCCTGTCACTCAGGAATCTATCTTATTCAGAATGTCCATTGCTGTATGTACAACTCAAACCATTTCTCCTAAAATGTAATGCTTGGCCTGCCATTTGCATTATACATTAGCCATATTGTTTCCCAAACCTATTTGTAACCTCTTATGTCACATCCAGGGAGAAGAGGTTTCCAAGTGAGACTCATTCACCTTCAAGAAATGTCTTCAAAGAATGTTAGAAAGTCAGGAGGGACCTGACCTTCAGTGGCTACAAACTAGACCAGTGAGATTCTCCTAGGATCCAAATCCTATGCTGCTAATAAATTAGTTACGTTTTGAATATCTGGGGATTGTCGCTTGAGGGACCCTGGTTCCTGTCCTCTTCTGCAGAAGGATATCATTGAAGTGAGAGTCTTTTTGGTGCAGAAATGGGGCTGTTCTGGCTGGAGGACTGATATTCTTCCTGTTAGTTAGAAGCACACCTAACTGGGGAGGCTTTGCAGGTGTGCAGATAGGCACAGAGTGGATAGAAATTACTGTATATTTTATGTATTTTTGTTTTGTGATTTTTATTACAATAAATCAATTTATGTATTACTTGCTTTGCCAAAATGCTAACAAAAAGGAGATAGTTAAAAACTTTCAGATTTAACCTAAGTATTCTTTAAAATTTATATTGTAAATGGTTAAAGAATTATCTTTTACACATCTGATTGTTGTAAATAAAAAACATGGTACATTAATATTTATCATCATTTTTAGAGAAGTCATCTATAACCAGATTTATAATATCTGAATGTGACACAGGGTATTTTAAAAAGGGCTAAAGGAAATAGTAGGTATAGTTGGTAATCTTGATAGAGTTTGTATTTTATTCAGTTTCCTTTCTACTTGGCTAATTTGTTCTGCATTGCAAACCCATTGTATTTCTTTGCATGGTTTTCATGGTACTGCAGCCATCATCTACCATCTAAACTAGCAACAGTAATAACTAATCTCTGCTAATAGAATCATGTACTATTACCTTTTATCTCATTTGTTTTGTGAGATACATGAAATATATCACAATTTTTACTTGGGCTTAGAGTTTAATGAAATCATGGGCAACTTGGCATTTTAACAAATACTATGACTCTGAACCATACTGTCATTGATAAAAAGTGGGAGCTATTCACTCATCTTAGAGTGGCAGATCTGTGTGTCACTGTGAGTTTCTGCTATACTTGCATAAGTTCATTTTCCCCAGTGGGGGGTGGAGAATGTAACATTTCTGTTGATGGCAGACACCTATACTAAGTTCAAGTCATTTGAGTCCTTCACTGTGGTTATAATAAAATGATGAATATTTTTATTCTGAGAATTGATGAAGTCAATGTGATTTAATGTGTATATGTTTATATTGTATGGATTGTAAATTGAGCATTTAATGGTAACTTAAATATGATTAAAATAGAAACTTAAAAGGAGAAGTATGAATAAGAAACACAATAGCTGAATCTCCAAACAACTTTCTAGAGCTTTACTAAGTATGATTACCGCTACTACCAAGCCCATTTCCCTTTATATAGCTTTCTTTAAAAAAAAATTATGGCTAGCTCAGCCTGTTCTGAGGGTGGGACTGGCACAGCATGTGGCACCGGGGGATCGAGCCTAGGTCCCTGTGGTTGCCTAAGCTTTCCTAAGCAGGCGCTTTAGATTGCTGAACCATCTCGCCAGCCCTACATAGCTTTCTTTCTATAAATCTGTAAGAAGAAGGTGGAGACTTTTCTTTTTTACTGAAATGAATTTTATTTTATTTTATTTTTTTATTTTATTTTATTTTATTTTATTTTTTGTCTTTTTGAGACAGGGTCTCCCTATGCAGTTGAGGCTGGCCTTGAGCTCACTTTTGTAGCCCAGGCTGGTCTCGAACTCGCACCGATCCTCCTGCCTCAGCCTCCCGAGTGCTGGGATTACAGGCGTGAGCCACCACGCCCGGCCCTGAAATGAATTTTAGCAACTACAGCATTGTAAAAAAGTGCTACAACACATACCATGCATGTAAATATCTATATATTATTATTCAACTACATTAGTTCTCCAAAGGATATGTTTTAAGTGCCTGAAGTTCACTATGAAAAACTTTATTGTTCCATCTTAACAATAAAAAGAGGGGTTGGAAGGAAATGCTAGGGTTTATTAAACTTTTACAAAGTGTAAAACATTCTAAATCCTTCTCTAAACAACATGCCTCAGAAATTGCTCTGTAAACTGCAAAGGCAACCTGTGTTTCCTTAGGTTAGGTTTTGTAGAAGCAGAGATTGAGGAAAGGCTTCTAGTATGTGCACTTCATTGACGGATTGCTTTTAGGAAACCCTGCAAGCAAGGGAAAGACTGAAATAGGAAAGAGTGAGCAAGGATATGGTTGCAGGTAAAGTCTGCATTAAGAGAAAGAAAATGAGTTAATGTTTAGTTACCCTCAGAGAGGGAGGGGAATATTTCCCCACGTGGCTCCGCCTAGCCAAGGTTAAGTATCTGGAGAAATTCACAGCTGTGAGTTGTTAGCCAAGGCATTCAACAGCTGAAAGGTGTCCTCCCTGCTTATAAAAGATATCAGAGCTGAGTAAGGTAGCAGAGGCCTGTAATTCTAGCTATTTGGCAGGCTGAGGTGGACTCATCCCAAGTTCAGGGCCAGACTGAGCTACTCAGTAAGACCCTGGGGATGTAGCTCAATGGTAGAATGTTTGTCCAGTGTGTATGAGGCCCTGGCTTTAACCCACAGTACCAGTGAAAATTAGAAAAAGAATTAGGGCCAGGCAACAACAAGGTGCACAACACCGTTCTTTATTATCATTCAGTGATGATTTTCTAAACACATGCTAGTAGTAGCTTTAGTCTGTGTGCTTTCTGTATCCGTAGAACTTATTCCAGCACCTAGATTATGCTAGATTTTTTTTCATTCATTTAAGTTATGTTGAGAGCTGCCTATCAAACTTACAGAGCAGTATCTTTAAAGAGCTGTCTAAATTTCTCTCTCTCTCTCTCTCTCTCTCTCTCTCTCTTGTGTGGTTCTCAACCTTTCTAATGCCATGACCCTGCAATACAATTCCTCATGTTGCAGTGACCCCAAACCAAAAAATAATTTTGGTGGTTAATTCAAAACTGTAATTTTGCTACAGTTATGATTCAGAATGTAAATATTTGATATGCATTATGTATTCTCATTGCTACAAATCAAACATAATTTAAACATAGTGATTAATCACAAAACAATATTTAACTATATGTTGAGAAATATTTATTACTAATTCCAATAAATAACATTTCACCATGGCATAGCATGGGTTTAAATATAACAACAATTTCAAATAAATAACATTTTCTGATGGCTTTAGGTGACCCCTGTGTTCTGATCGTTTGACCCCCGCTGGGGTCGCAACCCACAGGTTGAGAACTGCTGCTCTCTCTCTCTCTCTCTCTCTCTATCTATCTATCTATCTATCTATCTATCTATATATATATATATATATATATATATACACACATATGCTTTCCAAACAACAATTTAATGTTCTGTCTTCTACCCTTGATCCTCATCCCAGCTGTCACATACATGTGGCATTCTTCTCTGCATGTCAGCTGTAAAAAAGGATTAACAGCCTTGTAACTTCAGAGCACCCACACACCCCAAGATCCTAACCCTCACTTCTTCCTTCTTGGAGGCCAAACCAAAGTAAGTGGACTTTTCAGTATTGGGAAAAGAAAAGAATAAATCCATATATGGTCTGTTTGACTTCAGATTAACTCTACTTTTCATATCTTTATTAGTATATTAAGCCTTATTATAATAAATACTGTTCACGAGAGCTATTTAAAGCAGTCTTTCTGCAGGGGGTCAAAGTCTGGAAGTTCAAAGAATATCTATCTAGAGTATTAGACTCTTCAATTTTCTTCCAGTTTTCAACAAATCAACTCTTGAAATTGCCTGTGGCCACTTTCTCCCTGTCTGCAACCATCACATCATGTACCTCCAAAAAGGTGGGAGCCAGGGGGTTCACTACATGTAAGAAACCCTATTTTTTAAAGGGGTGGAGACTGGCTGAGCAAAATATCATGGTACAATACCATGTCACTTAAAGCATTACATCATGAGAAAGTGCAAAGTTCTTTTTGCATAAGATCTACAAACTCAAACACTAACAAAATAGCTTAGTTAAGCATCTAGATTAAGCTATAAATCAATAAATATTTTATAATCACATTACATTGGGTATTTGTCTTATGAATAATTGTCTGGCTCTACTAGAGCTGAGGAAGTTTGCATTTGGAGAGAAAAGGCTGTGTAAATTGACTTAGAGGATTTCTGCAGTTGTCTGTGCGTGGGGGTGCGCGTATGTGCGCATGTGTGTGAAAAAATAGCAAATTTAAAGACCCACAGGGATATATCTTCCTTAGTTAAAAAAATCCCCTAGTTCAAAAAATATTGTGGTCTATTCTTTTCTTAGCACTAGTCAAGGTTAAGCATCTGGAGAAATTCACAGCTGTGAGTTGTTAGCCAAGGCATTCAGCAGCTGAAAGGTGGCCTCCCTGCTTGTAAAAGGTATCAGAGCTGAGTAGGGTAGCAGAGGCATGTAATCCTAGCTATTTGGTAGGCTGAGGTGGAATCAAATCAAATTCCCTCCTTTAGAATCTGAAGCTCAAAACATAACATGTTGGAGGATATGCCAAAAATGGAACTTCTAGAGATAACATGAAACATAAAGATGGTAGACTCAATTCTCATTCCAGGAGTGGAATGTTATAGTTGATGTGCAGTTGTCCACCCCCCTCTCCCCAGCCTCTTGCAGTCACAGGGTAGCTTCTGGAGTTTGTGATTTACTATTGTGGGTGTGGATGCCGCACTCATCCTGGGGCAGGTAATTTGCATTACAACAAGGAAAGGAGAGA
>PVJA010033770.1:0-23049 GCA_004027025.1 Myocastor coypus | reverse complement strand
GATTCAGCAAGAGGCCTTCGGGCAGCGTTGCCCATGTTAGGGTGCTAAAACGGGGATAGAAAGGGGAGTTAGGGGAGTCTGGGATCAACCGGCACGTTCTGTTACGTTGCCGAATCTCGGGGTGCGTCCACCCCCCCTCCAGGCGACACAGTTCCCGCCTGGATAAAGGTACCTTACCTGCTGTACGTCCGTTGGTTCTAGACCAGGTGAGGAGAAGAGGCTGGCACCGGGACCTTCCGTTATTGTTGGGTCACGGGGAAGCTCTGTCAGCCGACTCGTTTGGCCAGAAGGAGAGAAGGACTGGAGATTTCCCCGTACGGGCCACCAGATGTCCGGCGCCGCAACACAAAGGCTTGAACGCCGGACTTAAGCTTGTAGACTTTTATTCAGTACAGCAGCCAGGATCTAACAAGATCCTCCACCCTTTACATCTTAACCTCTTCTCACCCTCCAGCCTGCGCTTCCCTCATATATAGCACCTCGCCCACCAATCACCATCGCTCGCACAGTCAAATCTGATTAGTTACTACATCGGTTGCCAGGCAAAAGCAGATTACAGCTAAATTGCTTTTTGCCGCAGGACAACCTGGAAGCAGGAAGCCGGCGCCATCATTTGGGAGCGGCTCATGCTGAGGCCCTCAACACTTCTGATCTCAAAATGAATCAGTTTTCCTACAAATGACTCAAGTTTATTATTTATGGTACAGTGTATTCCATTATATATAAATATCACATTTTTATCCATTTCACTGTTGATGGACATCTAGGCCACTTCCAAGTTTTAGCTCTTCTTTTAGACTGCTATCAATATGGATACGCAAGGCCCAGCGGGATGGCTCAGTGGTCTAAAGCACCTGCTTGGGAAAGCTTGGGCAGCTACAGGGACCACAGTTCAATCGCCGGCACTACATGCTGCGCCAGCCCTGCCCTCGGAGTGGGCTGAGCCGGCCATAAAAATGAGTGAATAAACAAACAAAGGTTCTGAAACAAGAAAAAAATAATAAAATTTTTAAAAAATATGGATACTCATGCATTACTGTAATGTGATATCTTTGAACATGAGATCTTTCTCAAAAGGAAAGGTGACAGAGAGATAGAGGAGAGGAAGGAAATGGAAAAACTCAGGATGTGTTATGTAAATGCACCAAATCCCTGTGATGAACATACGCATTATGTACTACATTCATGTGCTAATAAAAATACAAATTAAAAGAAGAAATAATGTACTCAAATATGATTGATGACATCAAAATGGCCCTAAGGTGTAACATAATGTTAACTTAGCAGAAAACACATGGGCTCTGATCGATGCAAAATTACTGGTGCTAAAGTTCACAGATAATTATTTTCTATAAACTAATTTAAATTTTTTTTTCTTTTTTTTGGTCTTTTTGAGACGGGGTCTCGCTATGCAGTTGAGGCTGGTCCTGAGCTCACTTTTGTAGCCCAGGCTGGTCTCGAACTCGCACCGATCCTCCTGCCTCAGCCTCCCAGCTCTGGGATTACAGGCGTGCGCCACCACGCCCGAGCTAATTTAAATTATATTTAAGGTTACATGAAGTTTCAGAAAGTTCCTGAAGCAATATTTCATTGTCTTAGAATCAGAAGCATATAGTCAGAATGATTTCACTAGAAATGAGTGTTTCTTGTAGCCTCATTGGTTTTTAATTTATTAACTTTTGCTAAAATTGCTTTTTTGGAAAATGCTTTAATGTTCTAAGTAAACTATCATGAACAGTTTCCTGTGAATAAGGGCAACTTCCATTTTTCTTCCAGATACATTATTTAAAAAGTGATAAATGTTCACTATAAAAAGAACTATGACTCATGGAAAAAAAAGAATATAAAATAAAATGCTTCCTTCTCTCTCCAAACCCACCTCGTCATCATAGCCTACACACAACTCCTAAGAACTCCTCAGTGTTACTTTCCAGTCTTAGATGTATTGCCTATGTAAATACAAACACATATACATATATTCTCTGGGGATTATATGAATCATATGCCTTTATAACTTTATTTTTATATAACAGCACATCGTAGTACCTCACATCAGTTAGATATGCCCACCTCTTTTATTTTTTTTTAATTTTATTCATTTTTTTGTTTTTTCTTGTTTCAGAACCTTTGTTTATTTATTCACTCATTTTTATGGCCGGCTCAGCCTGCCCGAGAGCAGAGCTGGCGCAGCATGTGGTGCCGGGGATCAAACCGCGGTCCCTGAAGCCGCCCAAGCTTTCCCAAGCAGGCGCTTTAGACCGCCGAGCCATCCCGCCGGGCCCCATGCCCACCTCTTTTAATGACTGTCCTGTACTATATTATTTAAAGTATCTTAATTATTTAACTGGATCCCTATTAATGTATATTTCATTGATTTATGATTACCTCTATCACATATAACAAAGTAATAGTAAGCATTATACAAATAACTAAGATTGCTCATAGATATATAGATATATAGATATTTTTTCTCTTTTTTTGGTGGTACCAGGGATTGAACTCCAGACCTTGTGCTTGCCAGGAAAGCACTTATTCCACTGAGTTATCTCCCTGGCCCTGCTCCTACAAATATTTTAAGATGACTTTCTAGAACTGAATTTACAGTAAAATGAGCTGTACACTCATTTTAAACTTTTATAAAATCTTTCAGATTTGCCTCCCAAAATTATTGGGCCAACTTGTAGTCCCACCTATAATATGTGAGAGGCTCTAATTCTACTCTTTTAAGCACAAACACAATAGCATAGGTAAAAATACCTTCAAATTTTACCCACTTTCTAGAGGACAGAGTTCAAAATCCTTGCATATAGGTTAATGGTCTTCTCATTTTCCACTTCAACATAGATTTTGAAAACATTATTTTGGGGCCCGGGGGGATGGCTCAGTGGTCTAAAGCGCCTGCTTAGGAAAGATTGGGCGGCTATAGGGACCGCGGTTCGATCCCCAGCACCACATGCTGTGCCAGCCCTGCCCTCAGGGCAGGCTGAGCTGGCCATGAAAATGAATAAATAAACAAACAAAAGTTCTGAAACAAGAAAAAATAAAATAAAGTAAAAAAAAAAAATTATTTTGGGGCAGGTGAAAGAGCTCAGTGGACTAAGCACCTATTTCAGCAAGCACAGGGCATGAGATATGATCCCTGGCACCACTTGCCATGCCAGCGTGCTGAGCCGACCATTGAATCTGGGCAAGGGGTCGCATGCCTGGAATTTCAGCTCTGTGGAGACTGAACACAGGAGGATCACCATGAGTCCATGCTACATAGTGAGACCCTGTACCAAATATATTTTTTTAAAAAGCAAACTATTTCTAATGAATGAAATTCAGGAGAGCCATGGAAAAACATTATACTAAGGAATGTATTTCCTAACAAAGAATATACACTTCCTATAACCATGTGATAAGAAAGCTTCACGTGTCTAGACTTTCCTCCTTTGCTTGTGCTATACCAGTGCTTTATCATTCATTCATGGCTGCAGAGCTCTAGCTAAGTAAAGGTGGCTGCCTCTCCAACTGCACTGTTCCTCCTCGTTGTTCTATAACACAGCCAGCACACTCCAGGCTCATGGCCTTTGGACTTGTCATGCCCTTGGCCTAGAACTCTGTCCCAAATAGGACATAATTCACGCTCTTCAATCATATCTCTCTTCAAATGTTCCTTCTCCAAAGAGCCCTCTGGCCAACTCATCAAGGCGGTCCCATCTACAAACTCTTGCTGACACTTTTCTATTTGACTTCTCTTCACAGTAAACTCCATCTTCTACCAGTTCTGATGGTCCACATTTTTAAATGTCATAACCATTTTATTAAGGAAAAAAATCAATATAACATTATATAATGAAATGTAACCATTATAAAGGCAATTCTTTTAAATGATTTTTTTTTTTTTTTGGTACTAGAAATTAATTCAGGAACTTGTGCTTGCCAGTCAGGTGCTCATGCTACTGAACCATCTCCCCAGCCTTTAAAAACAATTGTTTTATTTGATTTATTGCACCATCCAAAAATTTAGAAATATCTGATACACAGTAAGAGCTCAACACATGTTGAATAAAGAGATGATAGATAGATAGATAGATAGATAGATAGATAGATAGATAGATAGATAGATAATAGATAGACAGATATGAGGGCCAGGGAGATAGCTCAGTGGCATAAGTACCTGCCTGGCAAGCACAAGGTCCTGAATTTGTTACCTAGCATCAAAAAAAAAAAAAAAAAAAAAAAAAAAAAAAAAAAAAAAAAAAAAAAAAAAAGTAAAAGTAAATAAGTAAATGTTCAAAAAATATTTTGAGCTTTATGTTTTACCCAACATTCACAAAAGATAGAAATAAGACTAATAGGTGCCAGGGAGATAGCTCCATGGCCCAAGTGCCTGCTGGGCAAGTGCAAGGTCATGAGTTCGAACTCCGATCCTGCCAAGAAAACAAAACAACAACAACAAAAATAAGACTAATAAAAGTAATTGTGGAAGGTAAACATGCAGAGATAACTGCAGTGTGATACATGTCATAGTTGAAGTAAATTAGAGGGTGAATAATCCCTGGGCTAGTTAGGAAATGAGAGACTGCTTTAAAGAGAAGGGACTATCCCTTGCCCTGTCTCTACGTCGACTGAAAAGTCGCCCTTCTGTGACATCACTTCTCTACCTTCTTGTCATTCCTAGGATGGGCAGAGCCCTTCATACATAGAATAGTCTCTTGCCATCAAAATCCTATCCCTTACATACTTGCCTACAAGAGCTGCAAGCTTTTGTACCCAAAATTCGCCAAGCTAAAATACCTGTGATTATATATGCATTGCACGTGAATGACAATGTTGCACCTACAGTAGGTTGCAGGTAAGAGGACATACCTCAGCTCATCCACCAAGCTGCTTCTGTTTAACCCTATTATAATCATCTGGCCTACATTCTTAAAAAACGTTATTATTAATATTTTATTAAACATAAAAGACAGCAAAGAAAGTAGATGGACATAAGAATTCTTTAAGTTATACATCTCAAAGAAAATACGAAAGTGTACACACACTCAGAAAATTAGCCAGGCATGCTACCATTACCTCATACTCATTTTTGAAACATTATTTTTGTAGCTCCATCATATCACTCAGGCACAATGCATTATTTTTTAAAGTACAGCAATATATTACTCTGCTAGATTAGTAGTCACCATGGTTAACAGTTAAGCAACCTGTTAAACAGAAGAAGGCATTGAACATCCTCAAGGTTCAGGTAAAAGGATATGGAGTAGGTGGAATTTGGTTTGATGAAAGAATGGAATTTAAAAACAAGTCCATAAAAATGTAAAATGTCGATGTTACCTAAAACCTAAATATCAAAGAGTCCAAGGGTGCAAAGAAATAAAGAGCACCAGCTGTAGATCCAGGCACAGATGAGCTTAGCTCTTTTTTTCTGCCAAGTTCTGGTCTTAGTACTTCTCTGCACATAAAGCAGGAGGATAATCGCTCTCTCACAGGGTTCTAGAAAGAAGAACTGAGACAAAACAAAAAGACCTTACAAGTCACATGCAAGGTCACCTGCGCCCAACCAGTCTTAAGCTTTTCCTGCTCCTTTCTGACCAACAACATGAATATTAATTATAACTGCACAAAATGTGTGTGGTGGGGAAGCAAACCAACATTAGTGGAAAGACTTAAGAGTAGGTGTTATGGTTTATGTCTAAGCCTCATGCAATCATGGGATGGGGACTTCTAGAGTTTAAGACTTGACTCATGATCCACTGGGATTATGTATTTTAGTGCTGATGGGATTATGGGTCTGAGCACTGCTGGGGTTATGGGTGTGGCCCAAGGCAGATAGGCTGAGGCAGAGAGCCTGAATGTAATACAGAGACAGAGAGACAGACTTAGGTTGTTGCTCTCTGCTCCCCTGGTTAGTCCATTGCCTCTGTCGCCATTGTTGCTATTCAGCCGCCATGAAGTGTTGCTCTCTGCCATGTGCCACTCAGCCTTGGAGCCAGCCAAATATGAACTGAAACCTCCAGTAACTATGAGCTAAATGAACCTCTCCTTCCTTCATTTTGGGTGTCGGGTATTTGTCCCAGCAATGAGAGAAAAGTAACTAAGACAGTAGGTAACAGTGCACAATTTAGAAATCATGAATGAAACATTTTCTACTTATGGTGAAGTTGCAACCAAACAGTTGACACCACGCACGAGTTTTCAGGGGTGAGAAACCTAGGCTACTTAGGAAATAGGCACAAGATTCACTCTAAAACAGAGAGGGGAAATTACAAAGGTATAACATACCCAATCGTGGTATTTTCTATGAATGCCGTGAAGGTAGTGGTAAACTGAACTCTTTGAAAACCCCAGGGCCCTTGGGGAAATGTAGAAGAGCTACACGGCACAAGGTAAAGATGACAAAGGAAATACTCAATAGTTTCATGACTAGTGAGCCGTGAGAACTAATGAGGACACACACAAAGAGAGAAAATCTTGCAAACGGGGTATTTTTACAATAGTGCTCTCAGATGTTATTTTAGTGTGGTTGATTTGCAGTAACATCTTAGTGTCCTTTTTGCCTTCCAGTACCTTGTCCCTTTTGTCACCTCCAAATCAATGTGCCATCTCAAAACACAGCATCTCATGCAGAGAGCTGACACAGGTGAGGTTATTTCAATGGAAAATTTATGACTCTGACACCTGCCTTAGCCTTCACTAGAAAGCCTTCACTAGAAAACAAAGTCTGAGGCACAGACTAAGTGTTAATACTTTTCAACAGATGTGCAATACCAGAGCAAGATTCATGAGGAAGAAGTGCCAATAAGTAGCGAAGGATGTGAAGCAATACAAAGTGAAACACTATCACAGCAGCCACAGATACAAGCAGTGCTGCAAGGGGATGCATACAGTTGCTAAGCAGAGGATTCCTTTAGGCTCCATGACTTGGCTTTACATAGTTTAAATGCACAGCTGATGTCTCAGAGCAGCCAAAGAAGCTGACAGTTACTGGCCCAGTTGCTCCTTGTTGGTGGACTCCCAAGGGACTTCTGGGTTTCACCAGTTGTCCCCATCACACAGGAAGATAGGTTGCTGGGTTTGGGCTGGCAAAATTGTTAGAAAGATAAGTGAAGAAGCAAGAGATAGAGAATATCTTTGGGGGCTCTGGGAGGAGCTTCACCACCAGAATGGAGGAACGACTCAAACTCCCAGGAACCACAAAGCAGTAGGGTTTTACTGAGCAGAGGTGTTTGTTTTGGTAGCAAGGCATGGTGACAGCTTGGCTGAATAATTAACATTTATCTGATTGTCCCCTCCAGAGCTTCCTTGTTTTCCTTGTAAGGCCCATCTCTGCCAGAGCTGTCAAAGCTCCATCAAGATGTTGGGCTCCTTGGAATTACCAGTTTTTCGCCTCCTGAGTCAACTGGAGCAGACACTGGCCTGTTGGGTTACTGTAGCCTGGTATTCATCAAGTCCTGGTGCTTTATCAAGATATGCAGTTCATGTGCTTCAAGCAAGAGCATGGCACAGGCCATGCGAGAGAGGTGAATGAGTCAAGATGTACAACAGATGTATCTTAGATGAAAAAGAAAAGGCTCTCCAATTCATCAATCCAGCTTGGGGAAAAAATCATGGCAATAAAATTTACAGGACAGGGCCCGGCAGGATGGCTCAGTGGTCTAAAGCGCCAAGCTTAGGTGGCTGCAGGGACCGCTGTTCGATCCCCGGCACCACATGCTGCGCCAGCCTTGCCCTCAGGGCAGGCTGAGCCAGCCATAAAAATAAATAAACAAACAAACAAAAGTATAAATAAATAAATAAATAATTTACAGGACACTGATTGGTTATCTGCAGTCAGTTTGCAAAGCTTTTAGGAAGCAGTGCAAAGCAAAAAAATATTAGATCATATTCAGGTGAACAGAGAAAAATTTTAGCAACTACTAGCACTACAACGTGCCATACTTAAAGAAAAATTAAATCATGCAAACAAAATAATTGTCGTTGCCCATTAATGCAGCCGTGGTGTGACTACAGCCTTCCACTCAAACCCATGGTTGTAAGCTCAGCCACGACTTCTCAGGAGCTGTCTATGCCAATAGATATGGACTCCGAGCTTGCTGTTTGTCGCTTTGTCACCTTATGTCATCATGACCCAAAGTAATGGTTCACAGTCACCCACAGTCTGGAATGGTGAGAAAAGAAGGCTTTCCCCCAAATCCCTAGACCTGAACAAAGACAATCCAGAGGCTTTTGCTGTTCCACTTACTCTTTGCTAGTGTAGTAGTGGATACATGGTGTCGACTTGAGAAGTTCACACGTTGAATTAAGTGACTCAGGAGGGAGCCAGGGTTCTTACTTTGTAAACATCTTCACCCTGCAGAAGAAGAGCACGTGGATGTCATGTCAGTTCTACATCCCCACCCCAGGGTAGCCTGCTTATAATATAAGGCAAGGAGAGAGACAGCTGCTGCTGCTGCTCCGCCCTTGGCTCCTTGCTATTTGCTGTTGCCATGAACTGCTGCCCTCTTCCATGTCCCACTCTGCCTTAGGACCAGCAGAGTATGAACTGAAACCTTGACTAACTGTCAAGGAAAGCTAAATAAACTTTTCCTTCCTTAATTCTGGGTGCTGCGTATTTTGTCCCAGCAGTTCAAGATAACAGAGCCACTCAGTAAGACTCCCCTCTCAGCTTCCTTTGCCACCAAACAGCAATGGTGACCACTGTGGCTGCAAACTCTGCTTCTCACCTCTCCCTTCCAATTCAAGCACCCTTCAATCAGGAAATAAGTACATAATTTTCAACTGATGTACTTATTTTGACCAGAATTATACGAGTATACTATGCAATTTCATTATTGTTTTTGTACATTATAGTGCATGTCATTGCAGAAAGCAATTATAACCAATAAACTATTGATATTGTTTATTAATATTATATTCTGCATTCAGACATATACACTAATGAATGTACTATTATATAGAGTGCTGATTTTATAAATGCTTCATGTCATACTAAAAAATGGAAAAATTACTATATTTTCTTTAAAGTACTATACTCAGCAGATTAAAGCATCTGCAAGCAGGTGCAGGGGCTGCAGGTTCAGTTCCCAGCCCTGTCATGCCAGCCCAGCCCCCAGGGCATGCTGACATGGCTATTAAGACTGGGCTTGGTGGCATGCACCGGTAATCCCAGCTCTTGGGAGGCTATAAACAGGCAGATCACTATGAGTCTGATCTAGTATTGAGACCCTCAACAGCCTGTAGACCCTTCCCTAAAATTAAAAAAAAGGAAAAGAATTAAATTGCTATAGCATTACTAGGAGAAATGTGATGCACTGATATTGTATTATTTTTTCTACTTAAAACAATAAAATATAGACTCCATTTATTGAGAACTGAAAGAATGCATCAAACATACCTGGTTTAGACTATAAAGGATGTCAGTGTATTTTATACCTTTGTAGGTTTACACATACACGTGTCTACATGTGAATGCATGAAGCAATTGATAAGCACCTTGCATACTTCTGTATGAATCTATATGCACATCTGTGTACATGTGTGCAAGCATCTGTCTTTCAGCATGCTGACTAGGGATAGACTCCCAGTTTAAGAGAGAGACTCAGTACTGAACTGAGAATTCTACCCTACCCCCTCCCTTCCCTTCACCGGCTGATCCTCGAATTCTTAAGTGATGAAATAGCCGTTCCACATAACAGCTACTTCAAAGCCTTTCCACAAGGATTAAAAGTTAATACACTGTAGACATGACATAGCAATTAATAAGACTAAAAGAAAATGTAGTGCATCATCTCAATTAATTTTAGCTTTTTCTGTGTCTATGTATAGGACTTTTTCCCATTAAACTGTGCATTCCTGGCTCCAGAATCATCATTGTATTCTCAGCATCTATCATATGCCAACCACTCAGTGAATGTCTACGGAATATAAGTCCATTATGGTGAGACCAACTGAAAGCTAACATACTTCAGACTAAAGCGCCTACTTAGGCATGTGCAGTGACCAGGGTTTGATCCCCAGGACGCCGTGCTATCCCCACCCTGGGACCTGCTAGAGGTTGACTGAGACTGGGCGAGGTGGCACATCTCTGTAATCTCAGGGCTTGAGAGGCTAAAAACAGGAGGATCACTACAAGTCTGTTCAGTGTAGTGAGACCCTGAAGACCCTGTACTAAAATATCAATAGAAAGGGGGGAGAAAGAGGGGGAGGGGGAGGGAAGGGAAGAGGAAAGGGGAGGGGGGAGAGGAGGAGAGAAGAGAAGAGAAGAGAAGAGAAGAGAAGAGAAGAGAAGAGAAGAGAAGAGAAGAGAAGAGAAGAGAAGAGAAGAGAAGAGAAGAGAAGAGAAGAGAAGAGAAGAGGAAAAGAAAGCTAACATACTTGTCACTAAAGTGCTTTTTAAGACTTTTTTTAAAAATTTCCTTTCCATTACATTGCTGACTTTCAGTGTAGGAGCCATATTTTCAGGGTGTATGGGATTTTTTTCAAGACAATATCATAGAGAAAAGTTTTCCTTTTCTTGGACTTTACAAGTTTATTTCCTATCTGACAGTCTTCTAAGTGAGAAGAGTAGCTCTTGTAGCAGTTTTATTGTGGAGTGGCAATTTCCAGAACATCCCTTGAGAGATAATTATCTGTTTTGGGTTTCTGTAAGAATAGAACATCAAACTTAAATACAGACTAGAATTGGAGCTAAATGAAATTTTTCTGATTTAGGCTTTCCAATGTACTTAAAGGAAAAACATCAGGGTTTGTTTGTTTTTTTTTTTTTTTTTATGGCTTCTTGCTCAAAATTTTATCAGTTTTCATCATTGTATTTTCTAATAAATCAGACTTTTTATGCCTTTCCTAATTACTGGCCAGAAGTATATTTAGCTTCCCATTTTATGTATGAAGGACTTGTTAAGGAAGTAGGCGAAAGATGCTATTGAACCATCATATGTTTCCCAAACTCAGGCCCTAATTGCAATTAAACCCATGCAAAGACAAAATAGAACTCTAGTAAATGTGAAACATCTGATCCTTATAGCTTTGAGATTAGCAAGATCTCAATCAAGTAGAACTTCCTTTTACCTAATTTTAATTCCATTTGAGAATTAACCATGATAATTTGACCCAGGTCTCTTCACAAAGTAATGTTATCTTAGAGTTTACAATTTCGTTAACCTCTTGTGATTAGGAGAGGGGAGTATTGCAAGCCTTCTACTTGATCACTCCGAGTGTGACGGCTTCCTTTGCATGGATTAAGTTTGTCTAACTTGTATTTAGCAAGGCAAATTCAGTGTGACTAATTCAACCAGATGCAATACCTTCACAGAAAAAAATATCATGAAAGACTTATTTAATTCATACTCTGGAGCAGACTGGCAGGACATTGATATCTAAAATCAAAACTACTATGTAACTGATAATTTTGGACAAACTTAAATAAAAAAGATGAATTAAGAATCACTTAAAAACTTACATGGTTCAGATTTCTCTGATTGAATAAATTTTAACACCTAACTCTCATAATCAGAAAAGGAAAAGTAATATCAAAACTGAATCTTCTAAAATCTGACTTCAAAGTAATAAAGTAGGAAGTTTTAAAGAACCTCTTTCCTAATCACAAGAGATTAATCAAACCGCAAATTCTGAAATAATGTTGCTGTGTGAAGAGATGTGGGGAAAATTGTCATGAAACTAAAAATAGAATAAAAAATTTTGTAGGTCAGGTAACATTTCAGTTAATTATCATGGATTATAGTATATCTAAAAATGATTTCAGATGTAATATTACTAGAAGGATAACAAATATTTAAGATATGGAATCTAACCACTGGGAGATATTTAAAACTCTTAGAAGGTTCAAAATGTTGCAATTTTCTTATCTTTTCTTAAATTCTAAAAAAAATATATTTTTTTAAAGTTTTACAACATAAGATTATGAAAACCTAACATTCATTCTTAAGTATTATGAAAAAATCTTTCATGTTGCAGTTCTTAAAAGATAAAAGCTAAGTTTTAAGAGGCCAGCGTTGTGTCTGTTCTCTCTCTGGTTCTGTCTTTAACAAGGAAGGTAATAGGATATGCCAATTGATACCACGTGTTTAATGAACTCTTGCTCCATGTATGAATAATCATATATAAGTTATTACATTAGTTAACTAATAATCGTTCTCATCTGTTCAGAAAAGTTACAAGGCAAAAAACATTCACATTATATTAGCTAAGCATCTCAATTACAATGAAATGTAGTACTAATGAAAGGGGATTTAAAATATAAATAGCAAAGCCCTCTTCTATTGCTTTGGGAAAAAAAAAAAAAAATCTCCTCTCTTGAGTTGCCAAAGGTAGTATTGTTCAGATTGCAATGAATTTCGACATTATAACTCATGAAAAAAAAATTACTGTTAGTGGGACTAAGAGAGAGAGAGAAAAGAAAAGGAGAAACAGAGAGAGAGAGAGAGAGAAGTGAAACCAGAGTTGTAAGATTAGAATCTCGGTTCTGCATTTACCACCACCTAGATGTGGGTTCCAAGAAGCAGCTGCCAACAGATCGCATTATCAATGTGGACAATCTGCCTATTTTGCAGTCCTGATGCTTTAAATTCAATCCCAAGTAATGTGCTAAAATAGAAACAGAAGGAGAAACTAGCAATAGGTAGGACACTTTGGAAGCTCAGATTATGGAGCTATGGGGATACTTGGATAGAGACTACTATTTCAGAGTATGAAAAAAAAATTATACAAAGGATGAGATAAGAGATCAGAGGCCATCCTCAGTTCTTATATTTTACATAGTGCTTCACACAATAAAGAAATTGATGGTTACAAAGTCCTCTTATTTCTTCTAACTTCATCTTCCCCTACTTCCTAGTCCCAATATCTTCTTACAAGTTTGATCTCTTTCTTTGTTATTCTTAAATAAATTTGAGAATATCAAAATTAAAGCATAGCTAGAAGGTAGTGTTTTTAACACAAAATCAATTGTTTCCATCTGAGACACATCAAGACTTTAGGAAAACAAGTCACCTACTCCCTGAAGATTAAATTAAAGGCATACCTACTTATACCCAATGATCTGTCAAACATCATTGCACTTTCCCTGTATATAAAAGGATTAAGCCTTCTGACTCTAGGACAATTGTTTTGAGAATTGAGTCCTGACCAGAAATCTAAGTCACTAAAATAAAGAGCTTTGTATAGTAGCTTCTCACACTGTTGTTACACAATAGCGTGAAGCAACACTCCTTAAAACCTCATCTCCGGCTGAAGTCTGAGTCACAAGTCAAAACACCAGCCTATGGTCCTCGGCAGCTCTGAGACAACTTCTTTAGAACAGGATATGCCTCTTCCTTGAGGTGACAGGTTACACACTGAAGGTTTTTTTTTTTTTTTTTTTTTTTTTTTTTTTTTTTTTTTTTTTTTTTTTTTTTTTTTTTTTTTTTTTTTTTTTTTTTTTTTCCATCCCTGTTGAAAACATCTCATTTACTGCCAAACTATATGTCAGGGAAAGAAGCAAGGCCTGCCCTCTAAGGCTCCTCAGAGACTGAAACCAGAGAATAGCCGGACATACACAGAGTCAGAAAAGTCTAAATTAAACAATGGCTTTACAAGAGCACCTTCCCATGTGACTTTGAATCAGAGTAAAGGGAAGTTCACAAAAATCAAAGCAGTAAAAGGGATCTTTGTTTGTGAAGTACTCATTAACTAGGCAAAGCCAAGCTTTAAGAATTAGATCTGTGAGGAAAATCCTCCTGGCAATGAAACCGGGTCTTTAATTTCTACTGGCTCATAAAATAAATAATAATATCTGCTTACAGTTCTGTATTACCTTTCAGTTTACAAAGCACTTTCCCATATATTATTTTATTTTATCCCCACAACATTCTTCCTAGGTACAGAGGCCAGACTATTTCCTTTGATGGGTTAGGAAACTGAGGTTCAGTCCGTAGACAGGATTTCCTGAAAGGCGCAGAACTATTAACAAGCAGGGTCCAAACTGAAATGCTGGTCTCCACACTTCCTCTTGGGGCTCTACCTTCACCTGTGTCTCCAAAGTTACCAAGCCAGAACTCCACACCATCCTATCTCATGTTCAAGGGAACATTCTAAGAAGTCTGTGGTTACCCAGGAGCTTAAGAAAAAGAGATCAAACCTGTAAGAAGGCATCCCCCAAGATGCTCATTTTATATTCCCTGTGACACTGGCAAGAATCCAAAGCCCATTTTAAAGACAAACAAAATGAAATTGATTCTTTGAACCTTGATGGTAGTCAACATCAGATGCTAAAACTCATGAATATAATAGAAGCTCTGTCAATAGAAAAGAAAGTAGCAAAATGCCTTGAACAATTTATTAACATGAAATGTTTTTACTAGGGTTATCTCTCAACTGAATCAAGTGCTACAATGTGGCATAACGGCAATACTTAAAACTTACTTTTAGGTACCTAGCGATGGGTTTCATTTTTATTTATTTTATTTTATTTTTACAGATCTAAACTGTGACATTAAAAAAAAAAAAAAGGAGTTAGGGAAAGAAGGGCAATATTTTGGCAGATGGAGGGACTGGGCTTGGTGGCTGGCTTGAACTTAGTGGCCTAAATGATTTATTGAACTACTGAGGAATATAAATAATGGAAGACAAATGATCAGTGCTTTGGCTCCTTCCTTTGTTCGGAGACATTTAGAGAAACAGTATTGTGAGTTTAAAAGGGACAGAATGGCATAAAGAGTGCTGGGACCTCGTATTTCTAATTCACTGAAGCTTCCACTTGGTCCAGTGGCCCTTTTCCAGTAATCAAGAACACCAAGTAGAACTCTGTGGAGAAAGCCGGGCACTGCCCACTGTACTGCCTGGGCCCAGCAGTGCCTACCCACCAGCCGGATAGGAAAACAGCTGCCCTAGAGAGAATCCTTCTGCATGTAGCAAACCAGATCCTCTGGCCTGGGAATCTAGAATTTAGGCAACTAAAGTAGTCATATGCTGTGGGTGGCTTGGGAAGCACTGATAGCTATAGAATCAAAGTCAAGGCTAGACCCATTCAAGCAAAAGCTACCTCCAAGCAGAACTCAAAGGAGAGCAGCAGAGCAGCCATGAGAAAGATATTGGGTATAAAAAGTCCAAATTGAGCAGGAAACAGGCGAAAGTAGAGGCAGAAAGCCAGAGCTGCAGAAAGAAAGGGAAATACGTTCAGATAACTGCTTTTGCAATTCCAGGGCCTCCCTCGTATGTACTGATTATACATTTCTCCTGCCTACAAAGATTTCAAAGATGCCCTATGATCCTTTCAAGATTTTCCGCAATTCAATAAAAATAATTACATACAATAAAAGTAATTTTGTTGTTTTTAAGTCCAAAATTATTTTCACTACAAAGTCTAAATGCCTTTCCTTACTTTGAAAGCAAAAAAAAAACCTTAAGCAGAATAAATAAATACCGAGAAAGGGTGGTGGCAGAGGGAGGGAGGAAAAGGGGAAGGGAGGGTGGGGAGGGGAAGAAAGAGAAGACAACAAAGCAAAAGAAGAAAAGGAGAAGGAGAAGAAAGGAAGAGAAGGAGGGGTGAGGAGGGGGAGGCACGACCTTGGGTATATCTCAGTAGCAAAGCAACTGCCCAGCTTCCAGGAAGCCTGAGATTTGATTCCCAGAACCAGGAAAAAGAGTGGCAGGATGTTAGCTGTATCAATTTTTTTAAATGTGAAAAAGTCAAAGAACACGCTAAAAACAACACGCGTGAGAACTGAGATAAAGAGAGGGCACTCAACCAGAGTCGGCTCTGATTAAGTGGAGAAAGCTTCCAAAAGAAATGAACTGAGTCAAGATTGAAAATAAGAAATGCCTACAGGAGAAAACAAACCACTTCAGATGAGATCAAAGTGAAACTTGGAAAACTGACTTTTCAAAGAAATTTCTTTTAAAAACAACTTCACTTTGCATATAGTTTTCTCATCTAATGGAAACCTTGAATTGCTGGATTGCTTTGAAATTCACATTTTCTGCAATCCAATAAAAGTAATTTTATGTAATAGACTAATTTTTTTGTTGCTGTCTTTAAGTCCAAAATGAAGTGTGTGTTTAGTACCTGGTCGGTTGCTATGGATCTCCAGTGAATTGAGTCCTTATATATTCAATCTCTGCTTGTGGGATTTAAATAGATTTCCTAGTTCAAAGTTTAAATACAAAAGAGGAAGACATTTCTTATCACAAATACTCAGTCAGTTTTAGTGCTATGAGTTAACTACTTGGTGTAACATTAGGTATCAAGTCTAACATTTGTACATGGTTAAATGTGTGGACGTAAGATCCATCAGTTGCTGTAAATTTCAGTTTGCTTTTGTCCTTAAAGCATATACTTTAGGGACCCGGTAGAATGGTTCTGTGGTCTAAAGTGCCTGTTTAGGAAAGCTTAGGCAGCTGCAGGGACCACAGTTCGATCCCCGGCACCTCATGCTGTGCCAGCCCTGCCCTCAGGGCTGGCTGAGCCGGCCACAAAAATAAATAAATAAATAAATAAATAAATAAATAAATAAATAAATAAAGGTGCTTGCTTTCACCTTAAAAAAATAAAAATATAAATAAATAAATAAATAAAGGTGCTTGCTTTCGCCTTAAAAAAATAAAAATATAAATAAATAAATAAATAAATAAAAGCATATACTTTAGATATATTACTGGGAGTATGGCATAGGGATTTACTATATGAAGAAAACTATATGAAGGTCTTACAGTCCTGACCATGTTTGCATGGAGAGTTGTTAGATGAATCAGTTACTAGCAAAGAACAGGGGATTGTGATGCGAGGGACAGAAAATGGATAAAACTTTTTATATGGCAGAGTCTCTCAAAATTGACAGAAGAAATTGTAGAAGCCATTGGAAAGGTTGCTGCCAAGGAAAGGCCCAGGGATCAAGTCAAGTTAGTTCCTCAGATCGTTAATTCATTTCCCCAGTATTTGACATGCACTTCATAAGGCTATGTGTATGTAGTACTGAAGGGTCCCTCTTTGGGCTCCATAGTCCAGAGAGCTACAGAACCTTTGACATGACTTCAACCTGTCATGCCCAGCCCCACATACTTCTGTACCTTTCCACTGAAAGTGCTCCCACATGTACAAACTACCATATGTATTAAGGCACACATGCAAGCACACAGTTTTAATTGTTTATTTCTTGATTGGGTATAAGGGCTCGCTACACAGCTTGGACTCATAGTGATCCTCCTGTCTCAGCCTCCTCAGTGGTGGGGTTATAGGCATCTATCAGCTTGACTGGTTTCGATGGTCAGCTCAGGCCACCTGGGGTCCCCTACTCACAGACAACATGGCATGTGATACTCATGATCGAACCCAGATCCTTGCACTTGCCAGACAGGTGCTTAGACCCCCCACACATGCTATCTCCCCAGCCCACAAGCACACACTTTTATCTATTTCTAATTCCTCAAACCTTAGTACAAATTTTATCTATACTGTTTATTCCTGTCTTTCTTCAAACTTAAATTTCCTACCCTTTTCTTTCCTTTTCCTTCTTCAAATTCTATCAAAGCATTTACATAATCTGTCACAACTACTACTTATTGTGAACCTGTTCCCAAAGGCAGGCACTTGCACATAGTGAGACAGCAGATCTACAACAGGGCCACTGCAAATGCTCCTTAAATGAAAAAATAAATGAACCACTAAGAAACAGTGGGGACAGATAAGCTTAAGAGGGAAACAAAATTGAATATTGGAAAATAGAACTTTTAGCTGAAAGAAAAACGATTTAGATAGAAAGGGCTATGTATATCTTATGGTTTTAGGAGCTTGGGAATAAACTCTACTTAGTACCTGAATCTCATGGAAATGCTGTAGCCTGGCTTTTATCAATTCAGCCTTTGATTTAACAAGAGTCTAGAAATAAAATCAGTAGCAAAGATTCTGATATAACACACACAGCAAACACACACACACACACACACACACACACACTCCTTTCAGTGCTGGGAATAAAACCCAGGGTCTTGCACATGTCAGAAAAGGGCTCCACCACGGAGCTGCGTCCCTAGCCCAGATCACACGCTCTCACCACGTGTGCATCTCCTTAGGTGAATTCGTCCAATGCACTGCTTCACTGTTGTGAGCACAACACACCCAAGGAACCAAAGGATTGATGTTCTTCCAAGGAATCACAATAAATAAATTTTAATTTCAGAGCAAAAAAAAATCCATTTTAATAGCTCCATGAGTGTGAAATTCTAACAGATGATGCTAAATAACTTATCGCCTCCCTAGGACCTGACTTCTGCCACATCACGTCGGTCCTTCGCTGAACAGCCTGGTCTCCTGATTGAAATGCAAGCCAGAGATATATTTGGCATATCTATGACAGTGAGTGAGAGGCTTGAATTCGTGCTTGTGTTGCTGTTACACAACTCAACTGCAAGCGAGCTAAAGATTTTGTAACATTCTGTTACTGTCACTAGAAAGAAGTTTCAGTGAAAGAGCTGGGAGAAGAAACCCTGCCTCTACTTCTGAAAAGCTCCTTTGAAGACCCAAACTGAGTGGGATTTGAATCAGAGGCCATGAGGCTTGAAAGGGTCAATGCAGCCTGGAGAAGCACCTCGGTATAATTGACAAAAGTGAGGAAAACCGGAAATTCACAAGACCTCCAGCAGAAACTGGGAGAGAGAGCTGATGGTCTCTCTGAGCCTGTGTTTCCCAGACACATAGCAAAGGATGAGAGCACAAGTAGGGCACAGCTTGTGCCCTAGGCCATTAAGTCCAACAGCTCCCATCCAAGTGGATCTCTGTCCAACTACCATGCACTTGGAAACCGAGGCAGTGTCAAATTGCCAGAAAAATGCTTCATCTCTGTGCTTGTTTTATTTCAGATGGACACAAGTAGTCCAGGACTGATCTTCAGACCACACCTGGAGGAGCAATGGTCTGAAATTCTTTAAGGACTTCCCTGTCTATACTGTTAGGTTCACTACAAAGAGGAGCAAACAAGGTCGTTGAAAGTAATGATGGGAATTGCAGTGGGCCACCAGTGAAGCTCGTAATGTTGGAGGCTATTGCATTTTTTTTTTCTCACTGGGTGGTCAAGGGCAAGTCGAAGCAAGACCTGTATAACAAAACATTATTATTTTTTTTTTTTTGTATCGTCTGCTTCCTCTTAGTCCAAAGAGAAGTATATTCTTTTCCTTTTTTTTCAAAGCAACATCAGTAGGGAGGTGGGTCATGCCCACACACTGTACTCTGTAGAATGATTGTGAGACAATATGCAATATGTCAACTTTCAAAAAAAAAGAAAAAAAAAGTAATGTTGATTTAAAAGGGTTAATGTTTAATTGTTTGATCAATCTTATATACCTATATGTATTAGTCTAAACTGATCTGATGATAAAAATATGTAATATAACCATTGTTAAATTTAAACAATAAAAATATTAAATTAAAAAAAAGTAATGATGGGTTCACAGTTGGCAAGGAAAACTTACTATAGCTAGTGTAATGGACGCTGAGGACAAAAGACAGATTAACAAAGGGACAGCTTTTAAAAAATTGTTTAGAACCCTTATGTGGGCAGCAAAGTCTACCTTGCTCTTTGCAACAGCAAAGGCCTATTTTTAAGGATATTTATCTAGGGACCAAAATAAGTGAAAGCTATGAGGATTGTATCAGTAGTCACAGAAATTCTACCCTTCTTTATTATCTATATTCTTCCTCTCTCTTCTTCTGTACTCCTCTGCCCTCCTCCTCGCTCCCTTCCCACCATCTCCCTCTCTCTCGCTCACTCTCTTTCTGCCTTCTATTTCCTAAATTTAAATGCTGTCAAAAGTAATTTTGAATTCACAAAACTTAAGCGAACATTTAGGGAGATGATACATTTGATTGCTTTCTGTCTATCCTCACTCCCCACCAAAAGAGCTCTGATGCCATAGACAATGACAAAAGACAAAAGATACTATATCTCTATGAACTAAGACTGCAATCCTATTGCAAGAATCTACTGGCAATTTCTCTTAAGTCCAACAGTGGAAGTGAATTTGAAAACTCCAACATGCATCATCAGCCCATGCAGAATACTTCAGCTCAAAAAAAAAAAAAAAAAAAAAAAAAACTAGAGAACAAAGTAAGAGTCCCTAATAGTTTTCTTTGTTCTTCCCCCAACTTCTTGCCCCTAACGTCAACACCCACAGATGACATTCTTTCCACTAGCTGGCATTTTGAGGCAGTTAAAATCTATCAGTTCTTCTTCTGTCCTACAACCATTAGAGACCAATTTTAAGAAAAAGAACTAGCCAAACACTGTGGGTATGGATGGGTACAGAAAGCATTACAGCCATTCATTCATAACATAGGCATTTCCAAGTATTCTGATCTATTGCAGAGGAGCTCCCAAAATAAAGTTCACAGAATCGCATTCTGAAATGGCTTTCAAAGAGATTGCGTGAACAAAGAATTTGGGGAAATGATGTGTAGGCTTTTCCTGAATGTTCACCGTGCATGTAACAAGTTTCACATAAGCTACAGGAAGTAATCATGTTTCAGCTTTTACTCATTGATGCCTAAATCCTTTTGTCTGGAAAATACATTTCTCAGAAATCTTCACTTAATAACCTATACCATAACTATTTTGTAAGAAAAGCTTATTCAGAGATTCAGAGAAGGAGAAACTAAGTGTAAGGCCAGTTCCCCTTTTCTATGGAAAGAGCTGACCTAGATTAATGCCCGGTTGATCCTAAGAGGTGAGGAATGATGCTTTCTCACAAATTACCTAGAAAAATCAATCAAACTCCAACTTGGGCCTGAGAAAAGGATTCATCTAGCAAGAGAAATGTCACTGAGGAAAGGTAAAGTCATCCTGCAAACCCTGTCTGATTAAAAACATTAGGTTAAAAAAAGAGACTTTTAAAATAAATAAAGAGAAAGCATTTTAAAGTATATAAACCAGTGATTAAGCAGGAAAAGAAAACACCAGCTAAAAGATTCTCAAAAAATTCTCTGGAGATAACTCCACGTGTGCACTAGGTGTTCAACTGTAAAATTTCAGTGAAAGACACAGTTTTGACTCAATGGTAATGCAAAACTTATGAAGAGACTAAACAGATTTAAGACCTAAAGTATGCCTGTGATCCCAGCACTCGGGAGGCTGAGGCAGGAGGATCGGTGAGAGTTCGAGACCAGCCTGGGCTACAAAACTGAACTCAAGGCCAGCCTGAACTGTAGAGTGAGACCCTGTCTCAAAAAAACAAAAAACAAACAAACAAACAAACAAAAAAAGACCTAAAGTAAATAAATTTATTTCTTTTAAAAAATAATTCTGAAAGAAAATCCAATATTTTAAGTGTTAAGCTATTATATGTTGTATCATTTAAGAAATAAATACTTGCCACATTATATGAACAACGCTAGCTGTGCAAATGGAAAGAAAAATAGGGATAGAGGAAAGGAGAAAAGAAGGAAGATGAAAATATATTTATACACACAAGATAGCTAAGATAATTATACTATTAACTTCTATTAGTTCATTAAAAGGAAGTTAATGCTTATATTTATTGTTTGATCAATTTTGAAGCCTGTATTTGGCAATCTGAGCAACTACTTTGATGATAACAATATGCAATATAATAATCATTTTTAGTTTCCTATCATCTTGTTTTAAAATTCTATGTTATTTTTATTGTTTGATTTATTGTTCTCTCTTTTAAAATGCATAGACTTAAGAACTTTGGAGGACTCTGGGTGGTCCACGGGATTATGGTGAGCTGCATCCTTTGGCCCCCCGCATGTGGGCATGTAGGCCAAACTTTTAAAAACTTAGGGGGATTCTGGGATTGTACTGAATCCAGCCCACATCTGCCACCTATGCTGAAGCTTTGTTGAGTATCAGCCGGTCTTCCCTAGGAGTAGTGAGAGCCTTGGTGAGGCCTACCCTGCTCACTATTGTAGCAGAAACCTGAATGAACCAGGCCTCACCACTCTCTGACCACTGCTAAGTCTGGATGATTATTGGAAACTTCTAAAATGCTAAAATTCAGGAGCAAAAGGCAATCCCAATCCTTTACCCCACTGAGAACAAATCCAGAAGGTAAAGAAATACAAGAACTTGGAAACTACACACCTAAAATTTCTGAAATGATAGCAACTGAAGTAAAGAAGTAAGTACATCAGGCTATTGAAGAAATAAGATCAGAAATAATTTCTCAGGTCAAAAAAGAAATGACAACAATCATAAAAGAATTGTTCAGCACAGCTAAGGACATGGATAAAAAAAGACCAGAGTAGAACAGGAAAGTGATGGAAACACTGAATGAACAATACAGGAAAACATTCAAATGCATGAAACAGATATCCAGGAAATTAAGACTTGTACTGAAAGCTGGAAAAGCTGCTTGAATGAAACTAAAGGTAGATTGTTAGATCTCGAAGACAGCAGTGCAGCTAATGTATGTGAAAGGAAAGATCTTTTAAAACTAACAAGGAACAAAGAAATAGCAATTCAGCAGCTATAAGATGACAGAAAGAAAAATAACACAAGAATAATAAGTGTCAATGAAACAACAGGAAACAGCACAGATGACATTTTAAAAAAAAATATGTGCAGAAGTACAAGCAGAAACTTTTCCAAACATCAGAAAAGAATTTGATAGCCAGGGAGATAGCACAGTGGAATAAATGCTTGCCTGGCAAGTACAAGGTCATGAGTTTGATCCTTGGTACCACAAAAAAAAAAAAAAAAAAAAAAGACGAATTTCACATATACTGGCATAGAGACAGACCTGGGGATCAACAGAACAGATTAGAAGATGCAGAACTACAAACACACTCAGCCCACTTATCTTTGATAAAAGGGCTAATCGTGTTATCACACCTTCACTAATAAATGATGCTGGAAAAACTGGTTTTCCCCATGTCAAAAGCTAAAGTTAGCCGGGCGTGGTGGCGCACGCCTGTAATCCCAGCACTCGGGAGGCTGAGGCACGAGGATCGGTGCGAGTTCGAGACCAGCCTGGGCTATGAAAGTGAGCTCAAGGCCAGCCTCAACTGCATAGCGAGACCCTGTCTCAAAAAGACAAAAAAAAAAAAAAAAAAAAAAA